>JACEGR010005494.1:0-72507 GCA_014170235.1 Listronotus bonariensis
TTTTTATCTACATAAACGGGTGAATTTGGTATTTCTGCCCATTATAATTTATTCCTTTGTCGGCAGACGACATAGCGATGCGGCTTTTATGAAGTTTTTTTGCGTCAAGGCGCTTATCTCTCGGACTGGGAAATCAAAGCATCTACCGCAAAGTGCCCTGTAAAAAAATTAACACTTGCGTTTGTGCTCACAATTTTTTCTTTGATTTTTATATTATTGAAAACATAAAAGTTTATTTCAGATTTGACTGCTTAAAAGGCAAGTTGATTTTAATCTGAAAGCGTTTATTTTAGTTTCGAGATTTTTATTTGTGTTATGAACAATATTTAATTTTTGCTAAAAATGAGTGCTAAACGCACAATTAGTGACTTTTTTAAAATAAAACCAGAGAGCCCTAGTGCAAACTCAGATTTCCCAGAAATAAGTGAAACCACAACCATGGCCTGTACCGCCTCAAGTGAATGTTACGATAGCAATATTGATATTGCAGGTGCCAGTTGCAGTAATCTTAAAAAAGGAAGGTAGAAGACAATGTTAATGTAAAAGATGAATCGGCTTTGGAACATGGAGAAAATGATAATATATTTAAGTCGCACACGTAAGTTTTTATGTAGATTTTTTACAAATTAATTTTACTTTAACGACGTCAAAAGTTGAAATAGTTTTCAAATAACTTTTCTAGAAGTTGCACTAGTTGATTGCTTTCTTATTTAACTGGTAGTTTTTTTCTGATCCTGAAACCTCAAATCAATTCAAACTGTATAATGCTTGTTTTTGTGAATTAAATGATATTTTAATTCCAATAAAAACCGTTTTGTGGCATTTAAGTTCGGACTCAAATCAGTTTAAATATTAATTTCATGAGATTTTTAACATAAATAAGCCAATTTTAAGGTCATGCCTAGTTGTAAAAAATAAGCTCAAGATTTTTTAAAAAGGGGTAAATTATAGTAAACTATGGTTATTTACAAAATAAAACCAAGGAAAACATCGGTTAACTTTTCTATAAATATAAAAATGTAGATTTTACAATGTTAAAAAATATTCGTGGTTTTTAAATAAACGTTATTTCAAAATTTTGAGGCCAGTTTCCAGTTTCTTTAAAATGTTTTACTTAAATATTTTCTGATAGGTTGCACATCACCAGCAGCGCTGATAGCAGTCCTTACATTGACTTGTCCCAGTCCCTAGATGAACCTCCAAGGCAACCAGTTTTGCTTAATTTTCCAAAAACAAAATTTGGTTCTGATCTACGATCGTTTAAACCAGACTTTTACAAAATGTATCCGTGGATTGAATACAGTATTTTAAAGGATGCTGTATTTTGTTATCCGTGTAGATTTTTTGCAACGCACGGCGCAGGGTTTTCCAAAACTTTTATTTCGGAAGGATACAAAAACTGGAAAAGAGCGTCCGAAACAAAAGCTGGATTTAGAAATCATAGTAACAGTTTTCAACACAAAAGTGCCATGGTGGCATGGCAATCTTATAAAAGTTCTAAAATTCAACAGTCAGTGTCAGTGCAAATAAATTCTGCGCATAGTGAATTAATTCAACAAAATCGGGAGTACATAAAGTCTATTATACGATGTATAATTTATTTGTCTATCCAGGGTCTGGCTTTAAGAGGGCACAACGAATCCGATACCAGTGAAAATAGAGGTAATTTTTTAGAGTTGCTAGACCTGATGTCATGTGACAATAACATTATTGCAAAAAGACTACTTGACGGTCCAAAAAACGCTAAATACACTCATCACACCATTCAAAATGAGCTTATACACTGTCTAGCTGAACTTACTTTAAAACGTATTAGGGATGAAGTTAAGGAGGCACGCTATTTTGCCCTAATGGCAGACGAAACAAAAGACCTGAGTAAAACTGAGCAATTATCAATAGTAGTTAGATATTTCTTAAACGGTGCATTGTACGAACGGTTTTTGGGCTTCGAAACTGCATATAAATTAGATGCATCGTCATTGTTCCAGTTTATTAAAAAACGGTTAAGTAAGTGTGAAATTGATATAAATTTTTGTGTAGCGCAAACCTATGATGGTGCCAACGTTATGAGTGGTAAGATCAAAGGGGTACAGGCCTTATTAAGAAATCAAGTTCCACAGGCCATATATGTGCATTGTTTCAATCATGTATTAAATTTGGTAGTAGTAGATGTATGCAAAAATTTAAAAGACTGCAATATCTTTTTTCTGTTCTGGAAAACCTTTATGTTTTTATTAGTGGATCTTCTGTACACAATGCGTTTTTACAAATCCAAAAGAACTAGACCCAGGAGAAAGGCCAGTTGAACTAAAAAGACTATGTGATACGAGGTGGACCTCACATATATCAAGCTGTATGGCTGTTAAAAAATCACTACCAGCAATATTAATTTTATTAAACAAATATGTGATAGAAAATAACAACCGTTCTCCAGAAGCCACCGGACTTCTAAACAATATTAATTTTACATTTTTATTTAATCTAGAGGTTTTTTGTGAGTTTCTGCAAAAAATAAGAAATGTGTCTGATTACTTACAATGCAAAGATAGCGATATCTTTAAAAGCTTGATATTAATAGAATCACTAAAACAATTATTTATATCATATAGACAAGACTCTGAATTCGAAAAGTTTTGGACTGCGACTCTGCAATGTGCCATAGCCAATAATATAAGTTTAGATGATGTTAATAATAAAAGATCAAAAAAATTGCCATCTAAATTTAGCAATTTATTAATAACTCAAAAAATTACCTCTCTTGAAGAGGACAGATGTGTTACTAAAAATGTGAATTTTTAACGAAATTGTACTACCCCATAATTGATCGAGTCACGTCAGAACTATCTCGGAGATTTGACGATAATGCAACGGTTCTAAAGGGATTTAGTGCTTTAAATCCATCCAGCGAGATATTTTTAAATATGGGGCAATTAACTACATTAGCAACTCACTATGGATGTGACATTACTTCAGTCGAAAATGAAGTAAAATTATTACCCAAAACTATCGAAAGATATGAAATGTCTCATGGTGTTAAAATAAAGACTTTATCAGATCTGGCAACCCTTCTCCAAGAATATTATTTAGTATTCCACGAGATAAATAAATTGTGTATTATTTCCATTACTGTACCATGTTCAAGTGCCAGTTGTGAAAGGTCGTTTAGTGGCTTAAAACGAATAAAGAATTACATAAGAACCACCATGTCACAAGATAGGCTCTCAGATTTGGGAATTTTATATGTAGAAAAAAGTATTGTAAAGTCATTAGAACTAGATCAAATTATAGATTGTTTTGCCACCAAACACAACAATAGAAAAATTGCACTTTTTTAATGTGTATTTATATTTATGTTTTTGTAAAAATAAACTTTGGAATAACAAAAAGCGTATTTTTATTAGTTAATTAAATCAATATTTATTAATTTTAATTACAAACTTTGCTGCCCACCCTTCAAACATGTCTGCCGGATATCGCCCAACTGAAAAAAAGTCTGGCGCCGCCACTGAATTTTATCAGGGATTCTTGAGCGTTTTTACAGCAATTTGAAATTGACCAAAATTATTAGGTATACTAGGACGAATCTATTTTTGGTAACTATTTTTGGTTTATTCCTATTAAATGTATTTTGTATTACTATATATCCAAATAAATAGCATATCTCTCAATGAACAAAAATACCACAGAACATCTTTCTGACTTATCTTCTTTTAAACAATATGAAATATTTTCCTTTTTTGTCCTGGTCAAACTGCTTGGAACTATTGATTTATACTTATAAACATGGACCTTATATGCAGTTTTTGAAAAGCCAGAACATTTACTTTAAAAGAATTAGCGATAATTTAAATATATTTGTGGTAAGATGGCAAAAAGGAAAATCTCATTCTAGCCATATTCTCCAAAGCATTAAAGACTTTTATAGACAGGGTATTAAGTAGTGTCATATTTCTATATAAGATTAAAAGTTCTGGAGAACACTGTCTCACAAATCATTAAAAAATACAAAATATTTGGTTATATGATTCTGGAAAAATTCTGAAGGCCTAAAGCTACTGCTGTTCGCATGGATAAACGAATTTTAAATATTGCTCATAATGACCAAATTTTATCTTCATCCAAAATTTTGCAAATAGTAAAGGAAAGTGAGCCTTCCAATATCTTAGCAAGGACAGTACAAACAAGACTATGTTCTAGTAGCCATAAGAGCTATAGACCAGCAAAAAACCCTCACTACGGAAAAACAACGTATAGTAAGCCTCACAATTCTGCATTAGACGACTATAACTGGACAGTGCAGGAATGAAAGAAAATACTGTTCAGCGACGAATTCAAATATAATCTATTTTCTAGCATGATATGGATGGTTGTACCGCGACAGAAGCCAAAACATTTATTTCATTTTCTTCCTGTTTTCCTTTGTTGTAAAAATTAGGCCTGGGTTTTTTAAAAGATCCGTGTTCACGAGATTGGCTTTGATATTATGAAATATTCTTTATCGGGTTGATGTCTCTTCTGGATACCTGACGAAATAATTAGATATGTAACAGCAAGCTAGATAGATAGATAATGAATTAAGATTTTTATATTTGTTATGAATATTGTTACATATCAATTTTTTTGTTAATGCTGAACTCATTACCAATGTCAAAATCTATTCAAATCATCCGATATGCTCATCATTATAAATGTCATCCTATAATATATCATTGTTGAGAAGGCTACTTCGCTAACCTATGAGGCATATAATATACTGTTAAACCTTACTGATTAAAAATAAAAGCTCCGAGGCTGCGGTTGAGCGTCTCTCATTAGCTTGGATAAAACAAACATACATATCGTGTTTTTCATAATTCTCATATCCTATTATTTTCTCTGCCATGTTCAAGCAATTTTCACAAAAATAATGAAGTAAACTCTCCACATAACAAAAATCCGATCGAACAAATAACAGTACTATTTGACAACAATAACAATCCATAGCTGGCGCATTCACAGAATTTTGTTTTGTCATGGCTTTATCCGTGATTGACCATCGGAAAATGATAAATTTTACAAAAATGTTGAAATTTTCCATTTAAAAAAAAATAAATATGGACTATTATATATTTTTGAAAAGCCTGTAAAGGGAATAAGATAAATAATATATAGGTGTCCCATTTAAAAAACAAGTTTGGGCTCGTAACTCCAACAAACTGTTTGAAAAAAACTACCTACGCTCAATGAATTCTACGTAAAAAACTCTATAACAATCCATTTTCACTTTATTGAAAAGTTACCAAATAATCGAGATACGTGGATCAAATCAAAAATGACAAATTTTCAAAATCGCCCTGTATGTCAGAAACAAGGGAGGCTATGAAAATTTCGTTTGCGGCAATGAAAGTTCTCTAAAAAATAGGACAGTAAGCCGCAAACCCCATCTTCTATCTTTTATAGTAAGGGATCAAAAAGGTTTCAAATTTTTAAAACAAAATATTGTAGCACAAAAATGCGCAATAGTACAAGATTCGAATAAGAGACGACCTTCTGTTTACAGGATAAAAGCTGTTTTATATTAAAGATAGTATTTAAACAAAGGTATCGCCATAGGTTGCCTTAAAAAATTAGGTCAAGGCCATATTTAATTTTAAAAAATAACCCCAAAATTTTAGATACCCCTTGAATAATGGCAACCCCTATATTTTTAAATGCGTACGTATGCTAGTTATTAAAATATATATTTTTAATTAATACAGAATGTACCAAAAAACCTTTTAAATTTAAAATTTAAAAATTTACCACAGCTTTATTTATTAAATCAAAGAAACTAAATGCACTAATATATTAGTACTGTCATGTACAATAAAAAAATTAAAAATGACATTAAACTATAAAATTTTAAAAATTACTTTTTTTTAATTGGTCATAGCCTTCACCTAATATTTTTAGGCAACCCCATGGCAATACCTTTCTTTAAATAATATCTTTATTATAAAAGAGTTTTTATCCGGTAAACAAATAGGTGAAGGTCGCTTTCTAATCGGATCTTAGACTACAACATTACCCCAATTTAACCAACTCTGTATCTCCCACCGTTCCTAAGATCCCAATAGTTTTCCTCGAATTGGTAACACCCTGTATGTACTTAATTAATAATATACAGTTTTATGTAACTTTAATTTATCTATTTATTTTATAGGCGTCATTTTATAGCCGAGGGTACCAAGTCGCCTCAATTCGGCCCTGATTTTGTTTAGTACGAGATATTTTTCGTTGGCACTTTGTGTAGAAGATAAAAAAATATTCTATCAAAGTAAATTGCTTCATTTCTCTTAGATTGAGCAGCTTCTTCCTCTTTTTGTAAATTAGAATTTGGGTTTCCTCTACGTGCGAATTGCTCCTTTCGATTAGACCGTTCTTAGACTTAATGTAACACAAAGAAAGATCTTATGTTTAAATCTTTTTTTATAAACTTCTAAATGTTTTTATAATGTTTAAATTACAGAGTTTTTAAATTTTAATTTTTTTATAACGTTTATACCAATTTAGCTATTTTTAAAATTTTTAAAGCATTTCTTACGAACCAAAAGACATTTTTTTAGTTAAAAAATAAAAATTAAAGTGTTGGTCTTTTGTATTTTATTACCCTGTAGTTGGAAAAAGTATGGTGATTAATACATATAATAATAATAGTAATAATAATAAAAATCGTCTTTTACGAAAAAAAAATTACGTGAAATTTACAAAAAGAAACCAAAAAAAATACAGTTTTGCCAAGGCGAGATTTAGCCGCAGGAACAGCTTTATCATATATGTATATACAGACTGTCCACGAATAGAGTTAACAAGAGGACAAATGGACCAAAAATTTTATTCATCATAAAAATGTTTGCCTTAAAAAAAATAGGATTCACGAAGAGTAAATGCTGATTTTGTATACAGGGTTCGCAAAAACTTAAAAAATTTTACTTTTCTGTACGAATAAACTACCTTCATTTTTTATTTTTATACCGCACTAACCTCTTTTTTCCAAATATACAGTAAAAATCAACAAAAACCGTATTTTACCCTTAAAAACGCACACGTTCCACCTAATCAGATCGCCCGTAATTTCTTTTTACTTTAATTTTTGTTATTTTCTCTACATATTTCAATAAGTTTTATCCTACTCTAATTTTTTGGTTTTAAAAATTATCAAGCCTGGTATATTGATAAAAAAAAATCGTATCCGAGTTTATTTTTGCATTTATTGAGAACATTTACCACTGTAGTGTATGTTTTTCCACCATTAGAAAGAAGAGATTTTAAGAAACAAAAAACCATCGTTTTTTTTAAAATGCCGATATTTTGGTACTTTTACGATATTAAGTCAAAGTAATGTAAAAAAATAATATTTCAACCAAAAAAATTTACAGTGTAGTTGGGACATGTAAAGGTAAGTTTATTTTTGTTAAATGTAAGAATAAAAAGCCAAAAACTTAGTTATTTAAATTTTGCACAAAAATTTTTAGGTTTTGTATAAAAGAAGCAAAAATACAAAAGCTTTAGATCTTTTTATTGCTTATATCTTTGCAATTTAACTTTTTCCATAGGATTTGTAGTTTGGCCGAAAAACCGTATTTTACACTTAAACCCCTTTTTCTTCCCCTTCCCGACTTTAACTCTCCCATAATTTATTTTTTCTTTAACTCTTGTTATATCTCTCTATCTTTTTTAATAGGTTTTGTCCTAATACATATTTTTTTTTCACTTTTTACCTCTTCGGCACCGGTCTAATAATATATGTTGGGCATATTTTCTGCTCATGTTTTTAATGATGGAAGTTTATCTAGTAATACTAAATTATTTTAATTTATAAAACTTTAATTAAACATTGCGCATTAAATTTTACCAGAAGACAATAATTTACAATAATTACAATTTACAATACTTATATATTTATTTCATAACCAAGAAGAATATGACGCGCATAGGTTTTAATGTTTTTATTTTAATAAATTTTAACCTGACATATACAAAATAAATATAAATAATTGTTATATTGTGATACGTAATCTAATATTTTGTCGATAAACGTTAATTAATTGATGCTCTAATTTCAGTTTTTATTAGGTTTTAGCCATATACAGGGTGTTCGAAAAATGCGTTAGAAAATTTTAAGGGGTCATTCTGCAATGTAAAATATTGTTAGTAATTCCTTTGACAAAATGTCGAAATCTCCCCGGTTACCAAGTTGCAGAGTGTTAAAAGTTCAATTTTTATATTTTTGTCTTTTCACCATATTGAATTGACTTTTTAATCAATCTAGTTAACATTTGGCACACGAATCGAGCTCTGCAGATTCTAAAATTTTAAGATAAAAGTACTTTGTTCAATACCGCCAAAGGGTACTTTACCTGGGACTTAAAATTTATTTACATCATATCTTTTTATTTTAACAGATATTGCAAAGCTTTGGGCACCATTTTATAGACAATCGAAAACCTAAAATATAGGGTACTGTTTATTAAAGTCAATAAGCTTCAACGTTTAGGCATCAATCGACATTTTAAAGTTTTTTTTCACATCCCGTAGTTCAAAAACTAAGACGATAGGCACATATGTTTACATATTTTAAGTTTTTATTTTATTTTTCGTTATAGAATCGCCCCGTAAAGTTTGTCGGATAAGTCACTGGACACCCTGTATATATGTAGGTCATTTGATTGAAATTTACAAAAACTTTGATATCGATTGGTGCTTAAACGGTGGGGTTTATCGGCCTTAATAAAAAGTACCTTAATTTTTAAGTTTTCGATTGTCTATAAAATGGACCCTTTTTAAGATATTTATAACAATAAAAATAATATTTTCTTTTTTATATTTATTTCTTTATACTTAGGTATTAGCGCAAAATTAGCTTGTTTGTATTTACGCAAAATTCATAAATGAAATAAAAAACAATTTTCTAAAATTTCCTTATAATGTCTTGATTGATATAAAAGTTATCATAAAAAACGAATATTTTTTATTACACCCCGCGGTTCATAAAAACGGCTTTTAGGACATAAATTCATATGAAGTTTTTCCGTTATTTTTTGTGAAAGATTTTTTCTTTTGATATTAGAATTACCAGGCACCTTGTATAATAAATATTTAGAAAAGATTTAAAGTACTTTTATACATATTTATTTAAAAAATATATATTGACCTTACTACATACCCGACACATTTTATAAAAGCCATAGGATTATAGAAAAGAGAGATAAAAATATAAGAAGCTTAGGAAGCTTAACATCGATGAAAATAGTAAACACATGACAACTAAAAAAATTGTATGTATATGGCGTTTTAAGTATTATATGTTTTTATTATTTTTATTGTAATTTATAAATAAATTACACTCACCCATTTGTTTACTCGACAATTATCGCTTGATTACAGCGATTATTGCATAGTAGAAATCGAAAATTTCACTGTAATGTTTTTAATTGTTAGTTTGACAACCACAGCGTTGTTTATTTAATATGTCAATTTGGCATTTTATAAATTTTGTAAACATTTTTGTATAGAAATGTCTCGTTTTGGCACTGAATCTGTAATGTTGTTTATTATTGTTATTCCTTCATTCGATAGTTTCACTTTCTTCGAGTAATTTTCTCCCTAAATTACATTCGTGCATCAAAATAATTAGATAATTTAGCGTTTAAGTATATTGCTTACTTAGCAATACGCTTTCAAGCAAAATTATCGATAATTTTGATGCACGTGTGTAATTATCCCCGAAAATTACACTCACATATTTGTCTACGCGACGATTATCGCTTGATTACAGCGATAATTGCATAGTAGAAATCGAAAATTGCACTGTCATGTTTTTAATTGTTAAATTTGACAAGCACATCCAAACAACATTTATTTCATATGTCAGTTTTGCATTCATAAATTTGCAAACATTTATGTATAAAAATTTTAAGATTGGGTTGTGTTGTATTGTAAAATAAATTGTTTAAAAAAATTATCATTCCTTCATTTAATAGTTTCACTTTCTTTGAGTAATTTTCTTTCTAAATTACACTCGTGCATCAAATAATCAGATAATTTAGCTTTCAAGTGTATTGCCTTTTAAAAACTTCTCTCATTCATTTTTACTTTGGCGCAAAAGCCCTCCTCCTTCGGAGTAGGGCTCTTTCGCCAAAATATGAAAATGAGCTCTAGCAGTCTTTAGGCAATATGCTTTCAAGCAAAATTATCGATAATTTTGATGCACTTGTGTAATTACCCCCGATAATATTTAACATATTGTGTTCTTAGTCCCCTTTAATATATTATTTTGAAATTATACGAATAATATTTAGATTAATCTTATTTTTTTGTTTCATTATATTTAATAATATTTAAATTAAATGTTATGTTACTAAGTCTAAAGTCTAACCTAATAAACAATTATTTATACAAAATAAGACCTAAACACATTTTATTAACCGACTTCAAAAAAGGAGAAGGTTATATGTTCCACACCTATGTTTTTTGGTTATGTAATTATTTGACAGGCAATTAACTATTTTAGGGCAAATGGCTTCTGCCCAGGGAAATGCCTTCTGCTTGGGCAAATGGTGTATTTTCATTTTCAAATAGCATTTGCCTAGGCAAATGCTATATGTTTAGTCAAATAGCATTTGATTCATTTTGCCCAAGCAATTTTTAGGTAAATGGAAATAGAAATATTTGCATCACTAGACACATTGGGGGTTTTGGTTAGTTCTGGTTGGTAAAATCTTTTTTTTTTGTTAATTTTTAATAAAGCAAATTTAAAAAAGATTTAAAACATTTATTTTTATTAAAAATAGTGCACTTCCGCAGTGGTCCCAAACTCAGTCAGGATCGCGAATGGCAAAGGTACTAGACTTATTTTTCAGGCAAAGTTGTCTTTCAGTGCGTTTGTGTGCGAATTGCACATGGTACGTAATTTTATGGAAAAAATGCTCTCTCAATTTTAAAAACAGAGTGAAAAGGGACCATGCTGAAGAAACTCTGCTGGTCTAACCAGGACTTTCCACATTAATAATAATAATAATACATTGGTTACTACCGTGATAGTTTTTATACGTGTAGACACCTCAATTTCATAATGGGACTATCAAGGTTACTATCATGAGAGCAATTTCATAACCCTACTATCACCATGAAAACGAAGCTTTATTGTGCAATAATTGCGTGTATTTTATTTTTGTGGGTGAGGTGTTTATATCAAATATATACCTATTAGGGGAAGCATTGCCGCTTTGTGCGAAGAGTTTACGTGAGAGAAAAAGGAACTAGTATTGTTTTTTAGTGGATGGTCACTGATTAAATATTAATAATAAAAGACTAACAAAAAGACTAACAAAAGACAGTAAAATAAATATTTTTAAAAAAAATTAAACCGACTTGAACGATAAATAAAACTCACTAAAAATTAAAAAATAATGAATAAAAAAATAGAAAAATGAAGTCGGGTAATAACATTCCGCTCAACTACTAAATGTTAATAACTAAATACACAAAAGACTTCGTTTTTAATTATTTTTAAGTTTTTAGTCGAGTCGGTTTATTTTATTTATATTTATGATCATTACAGTTACGCCATCCTTTAAATTAAATTTACAAAAATTCGCATCTAATTCTTCCCCACCTGGGAAATGCTACATGGTTATTTAATCGCGTAAATGTATGATCAGGCATGCAGCCATGTTGCATCTGAAAATGTATGTCAATATAATTTTATGTATTGATGATTATATATTCATTATTCACTAGTATTCCAATGCGTTATAATAACCATGGATGTGTCCTTGAAAAAGCTCGAATAAATATCCTTGCCACGTTAAAACACCTACCTTTTTACTTTAAATCGCCATGATATGAATTTAAATTAAAAACCAGACCAAGCAACGGTCGGGTAATCGTTTAAATCAATTAGTTAATCTTATTGTTTTATCTTTAAACCCTACACCAAGACTAAAAGCCTCAATATTAACGTACCGTAAGTGTCTTAAGCGAGGTAAAAGGAAGTTTGCTTGCACGGAACCTAAATACTTTGAAGATTTGGAGGAAAAGATAGACCTCCGGGGGTTGCGAAGTCGTAAAAGTTTCCATAATAAAGCAAAATATCATCAATAAAGCCGGTGCCAGACACTACGAACTTCGGCGAACATTCGGCATTCGCCAGACTTCGTGGAGCGTGTGGAAGAGTGGCTTCGCCACACTTCGCCCAGCATTCGCACTTCACCGTAGTGCGAATACTCCACATCAAAGGACGCGTAGTTCGGTAAATTGTGTTCGATGGTAGCTCCCAGACGCGTCGCTCTTGCTTCGATGCGCATTTGTTAATATTGTGTCTGATCAGTGCAGTACCAATTTGTGCTTAAGTGTTTATTAATGGAGTGGAACAACAATTTAGGAAAGGAATTGTTGGATCTCTACCAAAAAGAGGAGATACGTTGGAATTCTAAAGATCTAAAGAAGTCATAAAAACCGATATTAATTTACGATGCGTGGAAAAACATTTAAACATGTTTTAGTGCAAATTGTACAATTACTGATTTAAAAAAGAAAAGACTCATTGATGGCCATATTCTGCCAGCAACTAAGCAAAATAAAGGCCAGTATTAAGATAATATCAACCGTCTTCTTTTTCGGAGTTTAAATTTATTTTCTTTTAACAACACATAATTATAAAAGCTACAGCCACAACGGCGTATTTGTCCGCGCCTATGTCCATTTTAAAACCGACAACCAAGACTTTGCCGAAGTACGAAGTGGTGTGGAAAATCAACTCGAACTTGGAAATTGTGCTTCGCCGAAGTACGAAGTTTTGTTATTCGCCAAAGTACGTAGTGTCTGGGACCGGCCTAAGACAAACAGCTCTTCTTTGAATGAAATCAAGAATGTTAAGGGTTGTAAGAGACGCTATTTTCTAGATATAGAAACAATATTCCAAAGGAAGATAACCAATAAATAAAGCGTCTTTGCTATAACTACAACTGCCAATGTAATGTATTCTTTCATATACTTTTTGATTGCACTAAACATCTTAAACGAAAAATAGTTGCCTAGAGCGATTTATATCTTTTTTGTGTTAAAAGCATAGAAGAGTTTAGTGGTTTACATAGATGGGACATACAAAGTAGCACAAAAACTAGCGGGTGCACCATATCTCAGAAAGTCGTAGGACATTAAAAAATCCTCTTAGGGAAATCGACTATAGGAAACTGCTGCTACCACGGTATTGGTATTAGAATTTTACATTTCTTTTTGTTTTATTGCTTTTTCTTGAAGGGCCTGTAAGTGCTACAGGGTAGGGTGAAATTTTACTGGTTAAAAGGCTCATAATTTTATGTTTGCCTTCACAGAATTTAACCAATTTGGCTGATTAAGAAAAAAACCGCAGTCATATTGTCTTTTGTTGCTCCCGGTAGAGGGCGCTGTTTAAGGAGTTTAGGGTTTTTGAAATTTTTCTTTAAAATTGTAAATGAAATGCTATAGTTTTATTATTAAAAACGAAAACAATGATAAAACAGGGAAAAAAGGAGTTAAACATCTAATAACCCGACACCCACGGTACTCTGGTACTTGGGCATAAGCCTTAGTGGGCTGGCACGATTATAAAAAAATATCATAGAAAATACCTAGGTAGTAGGCTATGCCTACTGGCTTTAATATACATACTTCCTTAGAATATTTGAACTGAATTTTAAAATGACTTTTAAATTAATTTTTTTACCCACCAGAATAAGATGGTCGGAAAATGATAATTAATTGATAAATATTTGGCTTCAAGTCTGTATTTTAAAGCCTTTTGCAGTTATAACGTCTTGTGTTAGTGTAAAAGCAAATTTAATTTTTAATACTTAAAAATGTAGAATAAATAGAAAAACACTTGAAGGCGAGACGAAAAATTATTAATTAAGTTTTTAAGTTATCTAAATGTTTACCACAACTCTAACGATTACTTAGTTATTTTAAGTTCTCTGTCCAGTTGTTTGTAAGCATTTAAGAAATTTTAAAGTAAATTATATCATAAGACCAATAAATTTAATTGGTAAAACTATTAAACACATTTTGAGCATGATTTTACTTGAAACATTTATTTAATAAAAACAGGAGCCCGGAAAGCAGTCAAGAGTCTTTGTCTCCCCGGGTTTGATCCCCGTGGTGGCACAAACGCGTTCTCTCTCGCATGCTGTAAAATGCAAAAACTGCATGTTTCATTGCTTGGACAACATTGACAGAACAGGGGAAGAGATAGGTTAAATATTTTATAACCCGACACTACTCACACTACACTACTCTAGTACTTAAGCATTTTTTTTGGTGGACTGTAATAAAGATAAAAATTAATTGTTATTTTGAAAAATTGACAAATTCAAAAATAGTTTTTCCCGAATACTTGTCTTTTCAAATTAATGTCGTTCGAACAATTATCATTCAAGAAAATGTTCACTTACCTTTATTTAAAAATTTATTTTTCATGTAACTACTTACCAAGCATTATCATGCAAAAAATATTTTACTAGTTTAATTGATTTATTGATCTATTTGTCGATGAGTGGTATACAGGTAAAATGTTTACCAAAAAATAAACAAAATTTAATTTACTGTCTTAGTTAAGAGACATATAGACAAAATAAGTAACTAAATGTTTGTTCTTATATCTACTTTTAATTTATTTTGCCAAAAGACTGGCAGTAATTTATAGCATATTAGAAGGTGTTGAATGCTATACACGACTTTCACATGAGTATGTTGCTAAATTCGTGACTCTCTTAAGGGATTGCCATTTTGAAAACATGGACGATATTTTTATACCAAAAATACTTTTTACCTGGTCCTCTGTTGAAACAAAACATTAAAAGACAATGTTTTTACTAAGGTTAAAGTTGAAAATTATTTAGGTATATAAACGAAGTAATTTAAGTTTATTCTGTGCAAATTTAATGGTAGATTACCTTTTTTACCAGTCAATGCCAATAAAAATATTCTTTTTACCAGCCCAGCACGCAATTAACTTTTTATTGCATTGCCGTTTACTTAACATGGTACTTGCGGTAAAATTGCGTTTTAAATTTTTACACTATTTCATTTTTTTGTTATTAGTTTCTGTAATTCTACTATTTAATTATTTTATTTCAATAACCCCAATTAGTAAATCATGTGATTTAAAATCTTGTTTGTATTATACAGAGTGTTTCCTAAATGCAGCCGTATTTCTAAGCTAATTATATAATAAAAAATTATATAATACAGGGTGTTACAAATTCGATGCCTTAGCATTGCTATCTCGGTAATTATTAAAGATAGAGTTGGTTAAATTAGAGCATACTTGCGCATCCGAATGCTGAATAATTGAGCAAAGAGAAATTTAAAAATTTCGGTTACTCCCAGAGATCTTCGGAAAAAAACGAAAAATTAAATTTTCCATTTTATTTTTTAAGGCCCTTTTAGTGATTATTTTGAATTGAAACCAATAGCATATTTTTATGCTCTTCAAGAAAATATATTTATTTTTCTGATGGGACGTTATGTTAGCTATCATCATCAAATTAATTTGTTTTAAATACGGACCTGGATGATGGTAGGTAACAAACGAAATCTCGTATTGGAAAAATAAAAATATTTTTTAAAAAGCATAAAGAAGTGCCGTAAGAAAGTGCTATGGTTTTTCAAAATAATCACTAACAGTGCTTAAAAACATAAAATGGGTAATTGAATTTTTCGGTTTTTCTTTTCGGATATCTCCAAAAGTAACCGATTTTGTTTATTTACTTTCGTCTAATTATTCAGCATTAGGATGCGCAACTTTGCCTTAATTTAACCGACTCTCTATCCCTTATAATTACCGTGATAGCAATGCTAATGCATCGAATTTGTTACACCCTGTATAAACAAATTCTTTAGGATTTTTTGATAATATTTATTTTTAATTATATAACAGCAACAAATACTAAATTGATACAACACAATGTATTTTGCCAAATTAGGTGATTTTTAAATTAATTACACCATATCAGCCCAGGATATGGTTTGCCAACCCCTCGAAAATTTATTTATTAATAACTTTTATTGTTAGAAAAAAATATTTTATCAGAATAAAGAATAAGGGGTCCATTTATACTGGATTAGTAAAAAGTACTAGCACTTTTAAATATATTTAAAGCCCCTAAAGCTACATTTACAAAATTTGGTATCTAAAATGTATAAAGCATGAAGAATTTAATAGTAATCTTGGCACCGTTGCCAAATTTTCCAGTTTTGTGCTACACGTATCTTTTTCATTTTTTAAATTGAATGTTCAGTTTACAAATTTTTAAGAATTCCTCTTTTACTACCTGCTAAGATATGACAACAAATTCAGATGCTCTCGAATATCTCTAAAACACAAATTTGAGTATTTAGAGTTCTTGGCAAGTACAATTGAACAGTGATACTGTCTTTATGCCAGATTTTTCAGTTTTGCGCTACACGTAATATCTTTGGTATTTTAAATAGAATGCTCTGTTTATTTTAATTTTAATGAAACGGAGCGTTCCAACTTTAGTAAGATTTCAAATTTTCAAATTTAAATCATTAACAGTTACCTAGATATGACAAAACCGCAGTTTTATAAAAATTGGGCAACAATACTAATATCACTGATTAATTAGGCATGCTTAAAAATCCTAAATACCAAATATTGTAAACACACCTTTAGCGGTTTTAACGATATTAAGGCTACATTACTTTTTGCTGAAAATGTAGTGTATCATATCTCGGCAACTAAAACAGACAGAATCTTGAAAATTTGGGACTAAATTTGATCCGCCCAATTTTATGCAATAAAAATAAATGAGGCATTCCATTAATAAAACTGAAAAAAAAGGTGTAGCACAAAATTGGGAAATCTGGCAACAGTGACGATATCACTGTTTAATTCCACACGTTCAAAACACCTTTGATACCAAATTTGGTAAATATAACTTTAGCGGTTTTGAAGATCTTTTAAGTTGCGGTGCTTTTTACAAACCTAAAACTAATTTTCCAACAGAGATGTTGGCAATATTGAGCTTTTCCATTTATTTCTTGGGATAACAATTACACTGTATATTTTAAACTTTTAACAAACAATAAATTAGGAAACATTTATTTAATCTTAAGAAAATAGGCACGTTGTGCATTATGTATGTGTTTTAATCTTTAAGAAGAAAAAATAATAAAGCATAAATATTTTTTTGTTCTGCCAAACCTTTTTAAGAAAGTTTCTGGATATCATCCCAGCGGAAAGTTTTTAGTGGCCAAAGTTACTCCGCCCCATTAATTTTTAAGGACTTTTTAAAACATTTTACTCTAACTTTCTTCTGCTTGTATGCCTACCATTAAAGTCGAATTTAAAATTCTTTGGACCTATAAGCCTAAGATCAACTCACCTTTCCAAGAAAAAAAACAAAATTTATCGCTTTAATTGCTTTTAGAACTTAATATGGTAAAGGCCTACTCTACTAAAACGTTTAATATGCCAGAAAAGGTGGTATTTAAAGAAAATGTTGTAAATATTTTAATAAGTTTTGAAGTCTAATTGTTAATATCTAATATAAAATGTGTTAAAGAGCCACTGCTTTAGTAGCTACGGTATTACTTAGTGTAAATAATTCTTATTGCATTTTTAAAAAGTATCCAAACTTTTTGTTGCTATAGCATTTAATTATAGTCCAGTCGAGCAGTTTACCTGCGAAAAATAGGTGCAAGTCTCCTAAAAATATAGTTGATGGCTTAAACGATCCCGAATGGCATCTAGAAAAGACAGTGTTTTGATTTTTTCTGCAAAACAAAATACAATAGGTATTAACAAGAAACTGAGAAAAATAGACCCTTTAACCAAATCTTGTTTTTTGTTAACTTTAAAAAATTCTAAAATAAATTAATTTAAAAAATTGCATAAACGTATTGAGTACCTAAATGAAAAGAGCTTCCCGTAGCAACAAATTTATAGATCAATTATTTAAACCTTAATACCGTCTTTTATTACAACCGAAGCCCGTAAAAAAACTAATTATTAATAAATTAATAACTTTTTGAAAAACATTGATACAACGTTTATTATTGCAAAATCATATTCTGTAAAGTGTCTAGATGTCACTAGAATTTTATAAATTTTTAAATTAATATTTGATTGCATAAAAAAATTATTTAAAATGTATGCATACTATAGCGGCGGATCGCGCATGCCAAAACCACCATGCGAAAAAGAATTTTAACGTTGATAAAAACTAATAAATATTGGAGCTTCAATTCCAGAAAGCAAAAACTTTTATACTAAAATTTCCTGCTCCTTCAGAACTTTTATAATATTTAAGCTATCACCTATTACTTTTTGAGATGTTGACATAAAGCTGGACGGCTATTTTTTCTCAGTTTTTGTTATTAACTATTGAATTTTTTTCTGCATAAGGAATCCAAAATACGTCTTTTGTAAATGTCATTCTGAATCGTTTAGGCTATTCACCATATTTTTAAGGGACTTGTAACTATTTTTTGCAGGAAATCAACTTCTCGACTACATTTAAACAAACACTTTAAAAACAAACGTAAAAGTATGCTACTATTTTGTTCAGTACGACTCAAAGTTAAAAGTTATTTAAATTAGTATTATATAGGGTCTCCATTAATTATATTGGTAAAGTTCTTTTCACGGTCTAAAAAAATGACTTAGCCTGAAATGGGATAATGACATACAAGTAAAGCCAAAAAAGCATTTAGTCCCTGGGGCAGTAATAACTTGACTTTGTAATAAACACTTTTAAACCTTTTTGGAAGGGTTCTTTTGACAAGTCTACCACAAATATTCATACCGCCATATATGGAAACGACGCTTTAACTCACCCTGTCAATGTCAAATGTTTTGAGTGTCGGACTAGGCAAATCCGTCACTTTTTCTTGTCGGACAAGTTTACTACAATGTTTTACATGCATTTTTTAAACATTGTTCCAAAAATAGTGAGTGTTGCAGTTACGAAACCATAAGACCCATGGACATGTTTTAAGTATCGAATTGGGCGAGTTGCCGGAAATCGACAAAAACCTTTTTTACCCTTAAAATCTCACCGCCTTTCACTTCCCGACCTCGGATCGCCTGTAATATCATTTTCCTTTTGTTTTTGTTATTTTATCTCCATTTTTAATGGGTTTCATCCTTCTATAAAATTCAATTGTTTCAATAATTATCGACTCTGGGATAATAATGTTTAAAAAAAACCGGATCGTTTTGCATTTTCTGAGAACATTTACTATTTCAATGTATATCTTTTAACATCATTAAAAAGTAGAGGTCTGAACGAATAAAACGACTACCGACTTTTTGGAAAATGCCGATATTATGAACACGTGAATTTTTATTTAAAATAAAGGTATTTTTTGATAATAAGTCGAAATAATGTGAAAAAATAAATGTTTTAAACCAAAAACTTACAATGTATTTGGGACATGCAGGTATGCTTTCAAATTTGTAAAATAATTTATTTTGTAAAAGATAAAAATGAAAATCCAAAAACTTGGTTATTTGAATTTTTCACATAAATTTTGTGTTTCTATAGAAGTGTAAATACAAAAGTTGTAGATCCTTATATTTTCCCTACAACTTTGCGCTCTGAACTTTTTTCTATAGGACTAGTAGTGTAGCCGAAAATCTAAAAAACCATATTTTGCCGACCTTAAGTCATCCGTAATTTTTTTCAAAGGGTTTCATTCTACTATATTTTTTTCACCATTTACCTCTTTAAAGGCTTCGGCACTGGTCCAATTTAAACGCGAATAACCTTGAAGTTCCATCTTAAGGCGCCGTTTTCCGATGAATGTAGGTAGAGATACGATATTAATAGAGGAAAACAAAAAAGTTGATTCGGTTAATTTTAGATAACTTTAAACCAAATTAACTAATTTTTTCTAATTTAAGCGATTAAGAGTCATTTAGTATTATAAGTGGATTTAAAATTTAGCAATACAGATTTTTGAAGGTTTATACTATTACTTAAACTTTTTCTAATAATAGTGAAAATGCGAACAGATAGGTTTTACTTCTTTGAGACTTTTCATCTTACATGTCAATATTTTCAAAAACGTATTGTGACATATAATATAATATAAAATAGTAGACGGTTTTACAGGTCATTGTTGCGCTAACTTAAAAACACAGTAAATAATACTGGACTTTAAGTTTAACAGACTTTAAGATCAAACCGTAAAAACACAAACCTTCACAATACCACAAAATATGACTCACATTATTTTCTCTAGGAAATCAAAATCGAATGCAAAGAACGTACTGTGACAGTTATAATTAAAATAATAGTTATAAATATTCTTAGTTCCTGTTTGCAATAATTTACAATAATAGTGGAAATTCAGTTTTTTTATTTATTTAAAATTAAAATTATGTGTTTGCGAATATATTTTTATAAACCATAATTATTATAATATTATAGTAAAACCAAAAATATTTTTCAATTTTTTTTAAAAACACTATTTAAATATACAAGATTTTCTTGAACTGTCAAACTGCTATAAAAGAATTCTCTCATTAAAATAAAAAAATCATATAAACACGGTTCTGCAACAAAGTGTTCAAGTTTAAAAAGAATTTGAAAAAATTGGAACACACATATTCTAGTAAAAATTTGTTAGACCAGATATAAGTGGTATTAAATTAAGTATTTATAATGATGTTATATAATTACTAATAGGAAATTTTAAAACTGATTTTTAAGAAGAAGAAGAATTCCTTAATTTTTCTTTTATGGTCTAGAAATAGGTAATAAAGTGGATTTCTTATACACTTAACAAGCTACGAAATATATTTAGGAGACATAAAAGCTGTATTTTATTGTGCCTAATTTAAAAAAGTATAAAAATTTTACACCTCTTTTTAATAGTCAGTGGCGTTCTTTTTCTTAAAAATATTTCTTCAGGTGCTGCTTGAAACGCCAGTGGAACTAATAAAATTAATTAGAATGTGCTAAATTAGCGCTCTAATCCCATGAACTATTAACAATATCAAATTACAATAAATTTGGACGCAGGATATTATTAAATATTTACAAATAAGAAAACATTTTTTTAACACCCAATATCTTGAGAACAAAAAAGTTGAGGATTTTTTTTTATTTTGATGGGAAAATACCAGAAGTTTGAAACCGAACTTCAAGCACACCCTGTATATTCTTCGATCTAAGTTCATAAAGAAAAACTTTTTATTTTATTTTAATATGACCCCAAATTATGTGTTTCTGTTTTTAAGCTCCGCCTTGTTAAAGAAATACTAATAATATTTGTTTTGGATTTAATAAAAAAAGTTTTAGCGTACTTACCCACAGCAAAAAGACGCTTCTTAAACACAACTAGCAGTAACACAGAAGCAGGAATGACGATCAACAGGCATGCAGCAGGACAGGACGAGGACACGCCGGTATGTTGGATAACTAGGATTTTATCCTAACCGGGCGCCTACATAGAGATCAAAAAGGAGGGGGATAAATTATAGTCGAAAGTGTCATAGTAAAAATTAGACTACCCACTCTGGTAACATTGTAAATCAACAGTTGAAATTGTGAGTAAAGTTACTTTTTTGGTAAAATTTTAGGATGTTATAATGTTCTGGTTAGTGCTAGTTGGTGCATTAAGTGGCATATTTTTATTTTAGGTTAACATTTTTTTTGCTGCTACAGTATTTTATATATATATAAGTATGCCATTTAGTCGCGTCAATGAAGCCTTTTCTTTGAAAGTCCTAAGAAAAAGCTACAATTTAGATTTTTTTACCTTTTTGTTTTTTGTATATTATTTAAAATAACAAACCCTCTAATAGTGGAAAAATAATTATTTGTATTCTTTATTTATTTCTTTATTTATTCTCAGTATCTACAGCTTTTGCCAATTACAGATACCTTATAAACTAAATTATAATACCTATCCTATTAATATACATATATAATCACAGAAGTATTACTAATAATAAAATAAAATAATTATAAAAACATAATTCGCAAAAATAAAAACAAATAACTTCAAAAATAATTATGTGATTGAGTTAAATACAGTTTATCTTCCACAATTATAACAAAATGAGTTAGGTGTGTGTGTGTGTGATGCGGTAAATTGGAGAATTTTTGTAGGTGTTAATTCTGGGAAAATCTAAATAAAAATTTTCTTTTGTCTAGTATTGTCTTTATTTTATAGAAAATGGAAGTTTAGTTTTAAACAATATAATATAATTTATACAGGGTGTCCAGTAATAAAATGAACTTTATAATAAGAACTTTTTAAAACCTTTTAGGGAGCTTTCTTTGACAAGTCTACTACGAATATTCATACCGTCGTATATAAAAGCGGTGCTTTAACCTCACCTGTCAATGTCAAATATTTCAGGTGTCGGCTTGGGCAAATGCGTTACTTTTTTGGTCGGACATGTTTACCACAACAATATTTTACATGTAGTTTTTAAACATTTTGCCCAAAAGTGGTAAGGGTTACAGTCGAACATTTCAAGACATTATTCCAAAAATCACTCAATTAGTGCAAAATAGCAAAAAAGTATAAAGGAGCAAAAAGTTTGGTAATAAAATGGACAACCTCAATATTTAAATTAAAAACAGAGTGGCGTTCGAAAAAAAGTTCTGAAGGGATAAGAGGGGTCAAAACCAAAAAACACCCTGTAAAAATAAAAAAAAAGGTTATTTTACTTATTTTATGCATAATAGTTGCCGTAAATTTTGTGACAAAGTTAAGTTTAATACATTTGGAAATATACAATGCGCGATAAAAAAACACAAAAATATCAAATTTTTAACATCCTGTAGATTGAAAACAAAGCCAAAAAAGTAGATTTTAGTCTAGACGTTTTTAACGCCTTAGACACTACATTACTATTTTTATTTTAAGGTACTTAACACATATACACGGAAACACTAATATCATGTATAAAGATATCATCAAAGCAGAATTATATTAATATTTCAGAAAATATCTCCTAAAATTCCAGGGACTTTTCTGAATTGTATGCAAACGCATATTTGATACAGACTTACCTTGGCTTAACAATAAGAAGTTATGTATTATATGTGTGTGTATTATGATAGGTAGCTAGAGATCAATTGATCCGAAATAATTTCAAACGCTTCACACAACATAATTAAATAGACTGCAATATTGCTAATGCCGTAGTATAATATAAATAATTTGCACATTAAACGAAATTATTGGTTTATCAAAACCCTAAAATGTTAAGTTTTAATATTAGATACATATTAGGTTTAGTTCTCCAAATATTATACTAATGGGAAAAAAATCTTAAAACTCCTTAAAATGCAGCAAACGCATTATAAAAAGAAGCAGTATTTGCCAAATTATCTGTAAATAGTAAGATCGCATGAATAAAAAAATATAAATATTTATTTATTTTAGCTATACTTATATTATAAAGAGGTAACTTGTTTGTTTGTTTGTAGATGTTAATCTTCGGAAATACTGAACCGATCATAAAAATTTTGTACCATTAGGAAGCTACACTATTTAGGAGTGTTTAAGGCTATATTTAATAACGATTGAAGTTTATAGAAAAATATTCTTAACGCCCAACGAAGTGGGTAAGGGTCGGCTGATATAAAATAAATGAGCTTAATGCAATATTCAATTTTTAAAATGACATTCATCACTTACTTTTATTCTAGTTTAAATTTATATTAGAGATTATTAAGTTTAAAAAAACAATTTTGTCGATTATTAAAAAACAACAAATTTGATGATGGCGGCTTAAGACAAAAACGTCAGATTCTAAATTTATTACCAGCATTTTTAGGGAAAAAAGTAACTATAATACCTTATATAACATTTATTTTAATACTCAAACTTTAATTTAATTTAAACAACAATGTATTTCTAACCAATTTTAAGATCGATAAGGTGCGCATTAAATTTTTAACACCCTGTATATACAGGATGTATATAGCCAGGCCTGAATTTTATATTCTAAAAATATTTTAATGTATACAGGGTTGCTCACAAAAGCGTGACGGTATAGATGTTATGTTTTTGGATTCATGGATCATCCTGTAATTTATATTTTTATTAAATTCTTTTTTACATTCTAACACTTTTTTCTTATAGGTTATATAGTGCTAAATCTTTAAATTAATTTAGAAAATATTGTACTTTCCAAAAATAAAAAAATCAGGACATTTTTCCTAACGCTAACATTTTCGCAATTTAACTTTTTTGAAGTCATCTAGGCGGAATCTAATAGATCATATTTGCCCATTTAATTAATAAAATGTATTTTGATTATACAGGGTGTCAAGTAATTAGTGGTAAACTTAGAAAAATTAAAAGCTCCAAAATCTTCTTATTTTAAATGAAACAGCCTCTTTTTATTTTATTAGTGGTTTGGGCTTTTAATACCTATAGCTTTCCTTAAGGTAGCCCTATACCTAAATCAAGTTTTTTTTAATTTTTTAAATTTCTTTTTTTAAAGAAAATGTAATTTTTAATTGGACACCCTGTAGTTTATTTAATGATTGCTTCGGGCCTTCTAATACCTTGACATTTTCTTAAGGTGAACCAATACCAAAGTCAAACAGTTTTTGCATTTTTTTATTTGATCTTTTTTCAAGAAAATATTAGTTTTGGCGCAAATTATGGGAGAGGGTAGAAATCATCAAAAAATAAATAAAAATAGTCACATTAAAAAGAATTTCCGCAAAGTTTATAAAAACTAACTTTTTCAACCAAAATTGACTGTTATGGTTTATATTATTGATAAGGCATAAGAAAACGGTTGGTAGATTAAAATTATTTAGTTAATTTTTCTAAAGCATACCTGCTGGGTTGTCTTTAATTTGGAATTACATTTTTATAGTCAACATGCTAAACAACTTTTTGTGCTTTATCGATAATATCATAATAAACCATAATTGAGTTTTACGGATATCATAATTAAACTTCAAAATTAATATTAAAAAAAATAGTTGCGAAACTTCTTGACTTAGGTATAGGGCAACCCTAAAGAACTGTATAGATATGAAAAGACACAAAGCAATGACCAAGAAGAACAGAGGGTGTCCCATTTAAAACCAATATTTTCTTTGACAAAAAGGAAAAACTAAAAATTAAAAAAAAACCTGGTAGTTTTAAACCAATGAAAAAATAAAATACATGGTGTTCAATATTAAACGTCGGATTTACGCCAAAATATTTAAAATTTTAAATTTAGGGAATTTTTGTATTTCGGTTTTGAGAATTCAAAATTTTGGCAATTCTCTATTATTTGTGATAAATTAATTTGCTTACTATTTCGAAAAATTGCTTGTTCTTAAAAACCAAACTGGTCTTTTAAAATTAAGATTAAATTGCAACTATTATCGTACACAGGGTGTTCCATTTAAAATACGAAAGTTTTGGAAGTTTCAATTTTTCTAAGTTTAACTCACTGCATTCTCACCATCCTGTATAAATAAAAAACATTTAATTTATGAAATGTACAAATATGATCAATTAAATAATAAAATATTAAATAACAGATCCCAAATTTGAAAATTTTACCCCTTTATAAACTATAATAAAAAGTGTTGGAATGTAAAAGGAATTTAACAAAAAATAAAATACAGGGTCTTCCATCAAAATATTTTTAAAATTAAACTTTATGCTTGCTATATCCCTACAAAAAAAAAATAAAAAATAGTTTAATGGATAACAAGTAAATAAGCTTTGTCAGACTTCTAACTCACCCTGTATAACTGCTCATAAAGTTTGGTAAAGGTAACATCTATGTTAGTTTTTTTGCCTAGTTAAGCAATTTATTAATTATTTTAAACCACTACAATAAAAATTAATAAAAATAATTTATGTCCCAAGTATCTATCAAAAGTTTATGAAGAAAAACATAATCAATTATTTATTAAATTATAACGTGTCAAGGGGTTTACTTACTAACGTTGACATGGTGGATCAGTTAAAGACTGATTAAAGATTTTCTGTAACTTTATTTATGAAGTAACAACAAGCAATAAGAATAATTGTATTTTGATGCATTTAAAAAAAAAAAGTATAGGTCTTTTGCTAGTTAGGGTAGATTTTCTTTAATATTTGAAAGAACTTGCGTGGATTGGCATAAAGCCCAAGTAATAAATTTCACATTATGTAGGGAATGTCCCTAAAGCCCTGCCCACCTAAGCAAATTTAAATATAGTCATAACGGTCTCTGGTAAAAAACAGCATTAATTGCCTTATCTATTGTTTATATCAAGGTATGCTTAATTTTTGGATAATTTAACGTATTCATTATAAAAAACATTTTTAAACGGCCCTACCAATGGGCGGAGATGTCCGATAGGTTGAATAACACCACACACCAATTAAGATATATGTTTTACTATAAAATAAAACATTAAAAAAACATATAACTTGATATCTAATATTTATTATAAGTCCTAGACATTCATATTCTTTTAAATAATAAAATTATAGGCATTAGACTAAAAGGTAAAACCCAACATACAAAACATATTTTTGTCATATTTTTTTAATAAAAATATTATAAATAAATTACACTGTTGATATTACTTACAAAATTTGAAATATTTACACAGCTAAATGGCAAATATATGGTTAGTGCTTCCTTGGCTACAGAAATGTTCTCTGGGCGGTCTTACCCGATAACACATTATTTTCTTTATTATTTCATTTCAAAAAAACCGTACAAAACATAATATTTTAATAATGCATAATAACATACAATCAATTACCTACATTTTAATATATTAATGATTAATACTTGTAGTAACGTTTGAATTTTCACAAAAAAAAACATCAACCTGCATCCAAAAGGTTTTTCCACGACTGAAGGATTAAAAGCGGTTTTGCGAGCGCAAATCAGCAAAGTTAGCATTTTAGCTTTATTGTTTGTTTTGAGTGATACATATCGGATCGATTAGAAGTTGCGTTTAAAAAATAATGAGGGTGGACGGCGTTGCCCGCTGGGTGAGGCTTCCCGGACCTTCCCTACATACATTTATTATTTTTTTATTATCTTTGGACGATCCACGAAGGCTAAAAGCCTAAATACTAACGTACCGTGGGAGTCTAAAGCGAAGTAAAAAAGGATAAAAAATATTAAGTAATTCGTTAACAAATCGTCTATAGAAATGTTTTACTGGAGAAAGTATTTAAAGATTAACCTTTTCATAATGGTAGAACAAGTTTACTTATATTAAATTTAACATAATAAATATTTGGATTCTTGCAAAGTTTAATGTCAGGCCCGAAACCTTAATTAGGCATTCTGAATTAATTTAGGACGTCACACAAAATCCTTACTACAGTTTGTGAAAACATTATTCGCTGTAAGTAAACTATTTGTATTGTAACTGGACCCTTAGACCAGCGGTTCTCAAACTGTGGGGCGCGCCTTCCAGGAGAGGCGGGTTAAGTTGGTAAGGGGAGCGCAATAAATTTAAAAACAAATTTTTTAAACCAATTAAAAAAAATTATTTTCAAATATTTAATTACAAACTTATTGTAAATCTAACAAATTTAAACTACCTTTAGAATTTAAGGACTAATGGCTCACATGTGCTTGCTTTGTGGCACACAATCTCTGTAAGTTGGGTTCCACATTGGAAATGGCGACTCTGAGTTCTTTTTCTAGTTGAAGCTTATTTCGATATTTATATATTAACGAAGAAACAGCAGAAAATCCGGTTTTACAAGGACAGGACGTGGGGAGAACTAACAAAATCTGTATCGTTTTGACTTTTATTTCTAAGAGATCATTTGGAATTTCGATCCTGAAATTTGTTAAGGATTTGGTACTGAAATCCATTTTCAGTGAAGTGCTGGACGAGACGTCTATTAGTTGTTTTTTTCTTCCAGTGATAGGTCATTAGGTTTACTGTCAAATGGATTACAAACCCAATTCCATTTGGACAAATTGATATCTTCTTTTGCAAAAAAGTCTCGTCAAAAATTTGTACTTAGGTTTTCTAACTGGTCTTCTATGGTGTTAAACATCCTGGATACTTCTACACAATGTGGGAAACATATTAAACAGTTTTCTTTTAGCTTGTTTTTCCATAAATGCATTTTTTTACAAAATATTCAATCTTTTCACTCAAAATCAATTCAAGTTTTAAGAGTATGACTATGTAACTAACCAGAACTAACTAAGAATTCTTAAAGAACAGGCAAGAATGCTGAACAGGTTCGAACACTTCACCCGTTGGCCCTTATCGATCAAAACTATTCCCAGCATTAAAAAAAAACAGTACCGTAAGCCATCCATAAACCACATCGCACCGCGAACGTTAGCGTGAACAGTTCAAGCACTTCAAGCTCAAAGCCTGGTTTGAGTTTCTTCCAATGAACGGGAATAGCTAATATAGTCGATTCGACCGAACGCAGATCTCAGAACCAGTAAGAACAGAACACAAAAACTAAAACGCGCGTCCGTTCCTCACCCGTTCGGTTCGAAAAGAACAGGCTGTTTAGTTCTCTTTAAAGAACGGTTCACTGAACAGGCTACCTCTGAACATGTTCTTAAGAACTGTTCCGTTCTTTTCATAACAACTCTACCACATGATAACCATATGGATTAGCTGAGATTCAAGCTGCTCCTGAATGTCAGTAGATATATCCGAAATTCTTCGACAGATTGTCGAATATCAAGATCATTTGACAAAAGAATTTTGTCAAGTTGTTTAGCGTAGCTTTGACCAAACAATGTTTCTACAATGTCTTTGGTAGCGGGTAAAATAAGTTGCTCTAATATTAGAGTGTGTGGCTTTTATTATTTAGCTACTTTGTAAGCCACTTTGTATGATGCTAACAAAGCTTTCTCGTTCACTGCCAGCGTTTTCTGAATTGTGTCTTCTGTTTTTTAAATAACTCGAGTTTTTCCTAGAAAAATTCACGCGGTTTACTGATATATTTCTTGTGCAATGTTTATGAGTGCCTCTTAAATTTATCGGGTTTGATGCTATCAGGAGTTAATACTTTTTAACAAATATCGCATTGCAGTTTTTCTTGTCCACTAATTTTAATGCTTGCTAAGCCCAAATTAAGGTACCTTATCCATTATAGCCGAGTAACTTGCGTCAAGACATTTCGATGATGTTCGACATCTTTCGCGAAACATCGTCCTTCGCCCCAAGCACATATGACTATACCAGCTGGATATACAGTTTAATTCTTCCAAAACAAAGGTGGGGGGACGCGCAATATTGTCTAAAATAAAATGAGTAGGCGTTAAATATAGGAGTTTGAGGACCACTGCCTTAGAGTATAGAACAATTTCTTATACAATTTAAGATGGACCTTGTTTTTTGTAGTCAAAATTAGACAAAGTCCTACACATATTATTACAAAATACTATTTTACTACTAAAATTTTTTTAAAAAGTTTCTTATAGTAACCACTGAAAATATCTAAAGAAATAAAAATAATTTTAATATGTATCACTATTTTTTTATCTTTGTGATAGCCCACGATGGCTAAGGCCTAATAGCCGATTCCCACCTATGGGTTTTAACCCGGGGTTTTCACTCAAACTGGTTTAAGTTTTCCCCTATCAGTGCCGACTTTTTGATAAAATTCTCTATATAAATTAACGGTTGGTACTACCAAAAGTTGTGATTCTATCAGCTTTCACGCCTAAGTGGAAATCGGATTTAAGTACCAGAGTACCGTGAGTCTCGGGTTATTAGATGTTTAACCCATCTTTTTCTTTATTGAGGGTAAATGCCCTTAAATGTAACTGGTACCACAGTCGACGAATATGTCACATGTGGATTTTGAATGATCTTTCTAATGGTGATAAAATATACAGAGCTTTTCATTTAAAGTTATTTTTCCGTATATCTCAAAAACCCAATTGTCAATTGTTTAATCTTTTATCTTAAAGAGCGTTAAAAATAGTAGATACTAGTGTGCTAATTTAAATTATTTCGTATTTTGAGATATAACGAAGTTACCAATGACGAACACTTAATTTGGATGATCCTGTATAGATAATATAATTTGGAAAACACTATTACAGGGTGTTTTACTAACTACGATACGAAACTTAAGAGGGTGATTTCTTCCTATGAACATATGTCCGAACTTGCTTTATTTCTAAAATACAGGGCGTTAAGGTTTTTTTTAAGTCGTTATTATTTATTATCTTAAAAACGCTTTAACCAAATTGAATGAAGTTTAATACATCTATTTGTTGTATTAAGGCGCTTGTAAACCTCTAGTGGCCCAGTGGTGTCTCAGTAGGCACCATAGCCAATATTAATGAAAAAAAATTACGTCACTGATTTTTTATAAAATTCTAATATTTTTTAAAGATTAAGCAATTAAAAATGCAACTTTTTGGTCTTCTATCTTTTCTTCGTATCTCGTTTTGTTGCGGGGAAAAAAATAAAGCCACTTTAAGTGATAATAAATAGTATCCATAAACAGCATAAAATAGAATTTAAATTAAAAACTAGAAAACAATTTTGACCTTAATAAATAAAGAAAATGACGATTTCCGATAAAAAAAACTTAAGTGATCATTTATTTTAAGGCAAACTTTGTAAAAAGTCAGTGGCGTTTTTTTTTCTCAAAAATATTTGCTGTGGTGCCCACTGAGATGCAACTGGATCCAATAATCTTAATATAGGTAATTACAAGCGCCTTTTTACAATAAATTAGTGTACCAAATACATTTAAATCGTTTAAAGGGTTTTTATGATATTTAAAAATATTGACTTTTTTTAATTTATCGTTTTGTAACTCAAAAATAAAGCAAGTCCGGACATATGTTATGGGAACTTTTTATCATAAAAATACATAAGAAATCACCCTCTTAAGTTTCGTACCGTAGTTATGAAACACCATGTATACCTAAAACTTTTTTATTGTGAACTTCCTATAAAATATAATTGACCCATAACATGAAAACTTGAAAAAAAGTTGACATGTATCCCCAGAAGGCGCCAAAACTTTCGAACTGTTTATATTCCGACTTCTATTACACATTTATTCTATTTACTTTTGCTTTCAGAAAATTTTCTTCACGTGTTGCATCATTTATATGCGCACAACGTATTTATAGTTTAAATGTATACGTGCGATAAGTTAAAAAATGGTTATTTAAGTGGTCGAATCAAAATATATATTTTTTTATATATACAGGACTATTTTTAAGTTGGTAGTTTTCTTTTAACACTGTCTAAATTCTAAAAACTCAGATAATTTTTCCAAAAAAAATGACCATAAATGCTTTCTTTTCGAGATACAGGGTGTTGAAATTTAAAAAAATGCCTCTTTTATCATAACTTTCCTACCACTCCAGATATTTGCACAAAATTTGGTATAGATTTTTTTAACCATAACTGTATTGCTGTATTAGTGACGTTCGAACGAGATTTGTATTGAATATTTTTGAAGAAAAAATAGTACGCCACTGCTTTTTCCTGGAATTAATATTATTTTGGAAATACTCATTTACATTGCGGTTAATTTGGTTTCTTGTAATTTTTCCGTACGATAAACGGTTTTCGTTTAAAAAATATAAGTTATGTTAAAGCATGAAAATCGCTAAAATCTGATATGGTATTTTGTTTTTAAGTTAGATTTTTGGCTGTGTAATAGCTTCTTAAGAGCAAAAACTTTTTAATAGAGAATTATTGCACAGTGAAATAAGTCCAAGCAGTGGCGCATTTACCAAAACGCTGAGTACGCTGAAGCCTATGGCGGCGTTTTTAGGGGGCCGCAAACGTACTTTAGGGGGCGGCAAAATATGAGTAAATAATGTTGTGGATGATTTCGAATTTTATTTAGTACGTCGTAGATTTGAAAGAAAAGAAGGAGAGGACCTTTTTTTTTTTGCTCTTCAAAATTATTTTTAAGTTAAAGAAAGGGGCGGCGAAAATAAAATTGCCTACGGGCGGCAAAGTTGTAAGTGCGCCTCTGAGGCCAAGCACTTATAATACCGGCCTTATTTTGACATCTGAGCTTGCGCTGATGCGTGGTAGGATAAAGATTCCCTTAATAAGGATAGTGCCTGGCTTTATTTATGTCGGTTTTAGGTCGTGCCTTATTTTGGTCTTATTTAAACTTCGGAACTGTTCGTGTAAACCTAACGGCTGCCGAGAACAAAATCGAAAAGTTTTTAGAAGTAAAAATACTTAAAACCTTGCTTTTTTAATTTTATTTCTTTAATTGTGTAAAACAAAACCCTACAATACAAAACAATAAAGAAAAACAACTAAAATTTGTCCCTTTTTTAGGTTAATGGTACTGTCAACATGAATTGTAATAACTCTAAATTATGCGTACAAGCACTATTAAAATAAAGCCGGTATTAATAATGCCCGAGCTTAATAAGGCAACTGGCAATAATTCTCTAATAACAAATAAAATTGTAGTAATATAAGTATCTAACCTTACTTTCATACAAATTTAACAAAAATGAATTTTAAATAGAAAATACCATATATTAAACAAAAACGGTTCGTCATGCGGAAAAATATCAAGAAACGAAATTAACCCAAAAGTAAATTGGTATTTAAAAAATAATACTGATTAAAAAAATAAGCTGTGGCATACTATTTTCTTATTCAAAAAAAAATTGATACAAATCTTGTTCGAACGCTTCTGGTAAGATTTTTTAAAACTTTTACCGCAAAAATGTAATTTTTGGTTAAGGTATGGTTAAAAAAGTATACAAAATTTTGGGAAAATATCTGGAGTGGTAGGAAAGTTATGATAAAAGAAGCGATTTTTTTCTTAAAACTTTAATACCTTCTACCTCGGAAAAGCAGCATTTTTCAACATGATTTTATTTGAAAAATGTTCTTAGCTTCTTAAATTTTATACAATGGTAAAAGATAAATACCAACTTAAAAATAACCCATGTATTTTATTGACAATCAAAATAGCGTATATTTTTGACTTAACCAGTGCAGTGGTAAAAATTCGTTAATCAGTGCGTAATAGTTTTTAGATTCTTTTGAATTTTTGGAGTTTTGGTAATTAAACATGGCTCACGTTTATAAAAAAATAGAGAAGTTAACATATTTCTCATTTCATTAACTTAGAGAAGTGGCAACAATATACAGGGTGTCCGGAAATTTAGTTCGTATATTTTAAGGGGTGATTTTGCACCAAATATATAAAAAAATGTGATCATAGCTCCGGAAAATCATTATTTTTAAAATACAGGGTTGAACTTTAAAAAAATCGTTTTTTGTTTTAATATTTTAAATACCCCTAACCGATTTTGACAATTTAGCAGTGTTATTTGTAGAGTTAAGAGACCTATTTAGCCCCAACTTAATTAAATTTTTTAAGTCCAGTGGCGTCTCGAGCGACACCTAAACGAATAAAAATGTAAACCACTGGCTTTGTAGTACTTTTTATATTTCATTTAAATGTCAAGCAAAAATAAAGCTCTTTTTTTCTTGATCTTCTTCGTATCTTACTTAGTTCATGAGTAAAAAACAAAATCCTTTTCACTGCATGTCACCAGATCACCCAAGAAACATGGGAAAATTTTTAAAAATACTTTATTTAGTAAAATTCGTTTCTTTAGATTTTATTGTTGTTTAATTAAGTATTTGTTGGTGTTGTTACATAATTGTTAATAAATATTATAAAAGCTAATTTCTAAAGGAAAATTTAGAGTCGTTTCCGGCTAAACCGGAAATGATGGAATAAAACAGAATACAATGTACATTAATGTGTTATATTTACGTACCAAATTTTATTTTGATATCTCTATCTCTCTATCTAAAACAAGTTATAGGGGTGACCACCGACTAGGAACACCCGGTGAAGAAGCGGTAATCCGTTGAGTTTTACATACATAAATTTATATTTTCTTCCACTAATCACAACTTTCTTGTAAACAAGCATGCATACATAACAAATTTAAGTATAATTTATTATAAATGCCAGTAAGGATACCTAGTGATTATAAATGTCGTAAATTTTGAAACTAAGTACTTTAATTGACCATTTTGAAAATTTAGGGTCTAAATTAATTAGAAATAGGATCAGCTAAGCTGCTCTTTGTATCCATCATAAATTATTGCAACGAAACCGAACATTTCAGTAAAAAAATGTTAATAGTTTAATATCTTCATAACTTTATGTTTTTACTAAAATTTAACGTTTTGTAGGTATTAGTACTATTTAATCGTTAATATATATTTTTTAAATTTAACCTAGTTTTAGCAACTTAAACAATAAGATACAATTAAATATTATTATACAGGGTAATTCAGTTTTAATTCTTTTAAAGGTACTTAATGACAAGCCCCAATTTTATTTAAATTATGTTGGCAATTAGCCCAGAATTATTCGTTGTTAATTAAAAATTTATATAAGGAAATAAGTTTACCGCGAATAGAAAAAATCTTACGCATTTTTCTTTACAAGGTAATTATTATTTATTCAGTTATATTCTATAAATTACTTTTATAAAAATTTAAAAATGTCGTTTTGTTCGTCCTATACGTTTTAACTAATCAGGATAAGAACTAATATTTAAAAAAATATGGAAAAATGTAATTTATTATTAATTTTACGAAAAAAGTTATTTCTTATAAAAAGTTCGGCATGATCTAAACCCAAAATGCAATTATCAGATATTAATTTTTGGCAGTGGTATGTTAAAAAAATTAAACTTTTGCTCAAGTGGAAAGTACCTTTATTTTTCATAGTATTGAAAATTATTATAAAAAAAATGTTAAGGCTTAAAATTACATTCAAATATGTAAACTGGTACATTTAAAAGAAAAAACATTTTTATATTTTTTTCTACGATAGCTAGTGTGTTCTAACTTTTCTCTGTTTTAACAGTTCTTAAGCTTTCTTTACATATTAAAGTTTATGATAAGTATCCACCAATGTACAAACCTTAATTTTTACTGTTAACGCATAAAAAAGTTTTTCTTAAAAATAATTAAGTTTGAATATTTGAATGTTTTTTTAATCCTTAACATTTTTTCTTTATAAAAAATGTCAATATAATGAAAAATAAAGGTTTTTTTAAATCTTTGGACAAACCACGAGGGCTAAAAGCCTAAATACTAACGTACCGTGGGTGTCTTAAGCGAGGTAAGAGGGAGTTTGTTGACACGGGACCTGTATACTTGAAGATTTGGGGGAAGGAAACACCTCCGCGGGCAGTGGGTTCCACATTCTAGAAACTAAAAGAACGAACAGAGTGGGAAGTTCAGGGCCTGTCCAGTTGGAATGTATAGGGATGCATACGTGCGGAACCACGAGTTTCTCTGTTGGGAACCGTGAGTGGGTACTTTCCTCTTGGGCAAAATTTATATTTTTGACATACCTCGTACATCACTGCAAAAAATTATATATTAATTTTGGTTGCATTTTGGGTTTTAGACTATGCAGAACTTTTTATAAGAAATAACTTTCTTTTCGTAAAATTAATAATAAGAAAGGTTTTCATATGGTGCCCACTTAAGTAGACACACTGTACAGGGTAGCCCACCATATTCGACACGGTCTGTAGCTGGATAACCATGGGGTTTTTAAAAAATGTAAATACTGGAACATTTACAGGTCGGATAAGACCACAGTATAAAATTATTTTAGTCTATACAGGGTGTCTCAAAAAAGTGTGACGTATCAAAGTTATATTTTTTAAACGGAACACCCTATATTTTATGACGGTTTTAGATTCTACTTTAAAAAATAACTCAAGTTTGTTTATAGTACTAATTTTATTCGTTTTTGTGATATTTGATTTTTTTGAAAAATGCAGAGGTAAAATTAAATTGATTTTACTTTAACACTTTTAACACCTTAAACTTTAAAATGTGTAACAAGATTAGAAAAAGTCTGCCATATTATACGTAGGTCAAATCAAGATCAAATATTGTACAGGGTGATCAAAAAATAATTTCAATTATTTAGAAAATTAAATAGCCATATCTCTCTTATATTAAATGAAACACCCTGTATTTTTTTACGTCACATGATGACAAATAAAATACTCTTTCAAATGGTGTATAGGTTGCCTATACCTATCTTTTGTGCTTTTTAGTAAAATATGTTTTTACAAATTTTTAGTCCAAATGTTTATTTAAATTAAAGTTGGCTGTGACATAGCAGCCATTAATACTTGTCTTAAGAAAATAACAACGACCATATTATTGATTACTAGTGTTTTAGTCAGTTTAAAAGAAATTTCAATGATTTTAAATAAAAACCCTTCTTCTACAACAACAAGATGATATAATACTGGTAGGATGTGAAAAAGATGGTTTACTTTAGTCTAGAGTTAATCCTGAAAAATATTCCAGAAGAAACCTTCTGATAACCTTAATAGTTGCTTTAAAAAATTTGACATAGTGATTATGGATAATGGAAGAAACGAGTTATAGGTCACAGAATGTCGTCATAACTGACGCGTACCAGAGGCGTTATTAGGATTGTTTAAAAACACAAGCTTTATCATTACCACATTCAGCTGAAATAAGTGTTATTGGAAGTAGCATTATAAGCAACTAATGATTTTTTTCTGTGAATTTTAAAAATAGTGGCAGATAATACAAAATCTTTGATTTTGTGCTTTTTCCAACAAATTTACATTTTGCAATAACGGCTTAGTAAATAGGCATAACTATATCACAGCCTACTTACATTTAAATAGACATTTGGAATAAAAATATGTTAAAACGGAATTTACTTAAAAAGTATAAAAGATAGGTATAGGCAACCTATACACCATTGGAAAGAGCATTTGGTTTGTCATCATGTGGTGTAAAAAAATACAGGGTGTTTCATTTAAAATAAGAGAGATAGTGCTATTTGACTTTCAAAAAATTGAAATTATTTTTTGATCACCCTGTATAATCTATGATCTCGATATGACCTACGTATGATAAGGCAGACTTTTCCTAATCTTGTAACAAATTTTAAAGTTTAAGAAGTTTATATTGTTAAAATAAAATTAATTTAATTGCACCCCTGCATTTTGGAAAAAATCAAATATCACAAAAACGAATAAAATTAGATACTTATTGGTACTATTAACAAACTTAAATTATTTTTTTATGTAGAATCTAAAACCGTCATAAAATATAGGGTGTTCAAAAAATATAACTATTGATACGTCACACTTTTATGAGACATCCTGTATAAAGTAAAATAATTTTATACTGTGGCCTTATCCGACCTGTATATGTTTCAGTATTTACTTTTTTAAAAACCCCATGGTTATCCAGCTACAGACCGTGTCGAATGTGGTGGGCCACCCTGTATATTTAAACAAATTTTTAAACATAAACTGGAAAAATAATTTTTTGTCACGTAATACAATTGAATTTAATTAAAGTTTTGTGTACTTTTATGAGTTAGAACGCTTGACTGACAAAATAAAGGTCCCTATTTACATCAGCATTCTCTAACTTTTAAACCGCTTAAATATTTTTCTAAATAATCGTATTAGGTACTGTTATTAAGTGCCTTTGTGCAACTAGTATGGCTAAAAGTACAGTAAATAATAAAATTTGCGATCCAAGTGTGAGTATAGTCCATGCTTATAAAATAAGAAATTTAAAAACCTAATTTATTTTGTGCTTTTTAAATTTTTAAATAATATTATTAATAGCTTATGCATTTTGACATGGGTAATAACCACTTAAAGTAAATTACATATATGGTCAGGGTCGGGATGTAACAAAGTCGGAAAAACAAGAATTTTAAATTGTCTGATTTTTTGATATGTTGTTCTCCCTCCTCTTTCGAGTAGGTCTGTGGCTGACTGCTACCGGTAGAGTGCGTTGGCGCCCAGCTGTGATCCTGACATTTAGAGCTGTCACCTTAAAATTTAGAATTGTCACTGATATGTCAAAAAATGCAGTACTTGGTCGTATATTATCGTTCCAAGTTTCATCATAATATACCGAACGGTTCAGAAGTTAGAAGGGGGATGACTGTATAATTTGCAATGATAAAAGTGACGGGCAATAAAAAAATATTTTTGGTAAACATATCGAAAGACAATAAATTAAAAATTAGGTTTCTTAAAATGTTTTCAAAACCTGGGATTATCACCTGTACAGGTAGGATGCGAACTAATAAACACAACCGTTACCGCCAGCCAGACAGCCCGGTCTACCCGGAAGAGGAAGGAGAACAACATATCAAAAAGCTAGCTATTATAAAATTCTTTCTCGAAAACGTTTCTATCTTCTATATCAATAGATAAGTGCTAAATACCAAAAATAATTTTATTTAGACATTTTCAAAACAAACAAAAATAATTGTCTTCGTTGAAAATACGAAGGACGTATCTCAAATTTTTGCGAAAGTAAGTTAAATCCATCTTTGACAATGTAGGTATTGTTTCCTCCACACTACAACAGATGTACAGTTCTGTCTGTAAAATTTTAAGATATATTAGGAAAACAAATTTTTGACTTATTGCCAGATTTTATTTTTATGTCGCTTTTAACAATTCAAAAGTTATAAAAAATAAAAAATTACCAAAGATATAAAAATGACTCATAGCAATTTTGCAGCATGTTATGTAATTGGATACTACATTTAACCACCATCTACTCTTTAAACAACGTTGTTATCTATCGGGCAACCCACGACTATCCGTACGGTGGTTCGCGTTTTCTTGCCTATTGGCCGGCAGTCGGTCAGGAGAAACATTTTACACCAATCATCGAGTCGGCAAGCGTACGCAAACAAGTATTCTGACTGTCGTCTACTTTCGGAAATGCGTGAGCGGGCAGCAAGTGTGCCAAACACTTTGTGTTTGCTGGAATACCTGCCAAATTTCTATAAACTTCTTCATTCAGTCTTTTTAGTGCTTTTTACAGCATTTCTTCCATTAAAAATTTCACTAACTACTTGTAATTAGTACGTATTTTAATAATTCTTGCCAGAAAAAGTTACTGAAATTTCTCCACATATAAACAGTTTTTTTTTCTTACGTTTTCTAACCAGTTTAAAGCAGTAAGATACAGACTAGATTATAAGCATCTAATAGTAATCTTTCAATTAATATTTTTATATTTCTGGCACTCTATGTTGAAAACCCCACACATGACACCATTCTTCCCGGTGGCACAGTAAACGATTCGACCAGCGTCTACACCCCGTTACATGTCATTTTTACGCCAGCCAATCAGAATTGGCCGATGACATCAGATGACATCATGACGTCATAGTCCACAAAACTGCGAAAACCAGGAAATGAATAAGGGTGCTGCCAAATAAAAAAAAGTCATTGCTAACCAAAACTAACCTGACCGTGACTTCGGGTACGTTGAATTTTATTTAAAAAAGTCCACTACATATATAGAACTCCGCGTAAAAACGACATGTAACAGGGTCTAGACTCTAATACGATTCGCAGCTGGAGAGGCATTTTTAAGTAGTAGTTATTTTATAATAAAGTCCGTATTGGCACTACCCCATTGTCTAAAAGTGCTATGAAATGCAAATATTACATGTTTCAGTGCTTGGACAACGTTGACGGAACAGGGAAAAGATGGGTTAAACATCTAATAACACCCTCTGTACTCTGGTACTAATGCATTAGCCTTCGTGGGATGTCAAAAAAGCAAAAATTAGGTTTTTATTCATTTTTATGGTTGCTTGTATTTATTTTAATAAATATAATTTGCTAATATTTTTAGCCTTATTTGACCTAATACAGTTTTAGAATGCAATTATTAAAAATATTACATTATAATACAACAGGTAAACGATTTCATTAGTAATGTTATGTATGTGTAATAGATTCTACAGAAGCTAGTATCCACGGATAGGATTTACAAGAAGAAAAATTGATTAAAAAATATTTTTCGACCAAGGTTAATTATTCTTGACAACATTTTTTGCTTCTAAAAACAAACGATTCACGAAAAAAAATGTTGATTCCGTATACAGGGTGCGCAAAAACTTGAAAACCCTTTTTTATCTAAAAGTATACTACCTTTGTTTTTAATTTTTAAGCAAAATGTTAATTAGAAAATGTATTTAGAATTAAAAGAATAAAAAATAAAAAATAATAAAAATAAATATCGAACTTTATAATTTGGCAAAAATCATTCGTTTACAGCTGAAAAATTGTGTTGTAGGATTTGTGAGGTAGCAGGCGTTTGAAAAGCATGTTATGACAGTTATTTTGTCTATTTCATAATAAAAATTTAATAATTTATTTTTAACAACAGCAAAATTTGTTTATAAAACTTTTAAAATCCTCTAAAATATATAAAATCATTTAAAACTATACTTTAAATAAATATTTCTATAATTGTCATTTAGCTTAAAAATGAAAAATAAAGGTAGTTTCCTCTTAGAAAGAAATCATGTTCTTTAAGTTTTTGCGAACTCCGTATTCAAGATCAACATTTTTTTCGTAAATCAATCCTTTAACAATTTAAAAGTTTTCATTATTAAGAACAACTTTTTCTGGAAAAATTATTTTTTATCCATTTATCCTCTTGTAAACCCCATCCGTGGACAGTCGGTAGAGTTTTATTTAAAATTAAAGCACTTAATTAAAAATATTTTTAAGCAATTATCGTCGTTAGCTAAGTAAACACTTAAAATTAATTACGTCTAGATTTGATTAATGAGAAACGTGCGAATTTAACATACCCCCATTTTAAGTAACTATACTCGTAGTATATATCTAGTTAAACGCATATATGAATTCTAAAATATAAATAGTCTAGATGTAGATGATTTAATTTGTTCCAAAATAGTTAAACTAAAATACAGGGTGTTTCATTTTCGATGGTTATACGGGATAACTCGAAACCCGTAAGGAATATCCAAATTCCAATATAGGACTTTCGATCACTTTTTAAGAAAACAACTGTAGTAAAGTAGCTACAGGGTGGTTTTCAGATTTTGCCTATTTTAATAATTTTCTTTAACTCGTTTGTTATTAAAGGTATAAAAAAAATAAATAGGTTAGTTGTGTAGTTTTTTCCGTAAAATATTGTAATGTAATTATTTCTTTTCTGTATTAAGCAGTTTCTGAGGATATTACCCAACTTATGTTTTTTCTTATTAAAACACCCGATATATTAATATTTGTATTTATTAAGCTTTTTTGAGTTTTTCAAAATTATATCTATTTGTTATATCAACTATATTTAAAAATATTATTTAACCAACAAAATCACGAAGGCAACATAATAAAACTATGTAATTGGTAAATTAAAATAAAAGTTTAAAAAACGAATATTACCAAGTCAAAATAATTATTAAAATAGGCAAAAATATTGTTTTATTTGCATGTTCAACTTTTGTAGTAAAAATATTTTTGTTTTCTTTCCCATGTTTTAACATAATATGTAAATTTCTATTTAATGTTTGTTGAATAAAACAGGCAGGAACTGATTAAAATGATCTAATTGGTGTAAAAAAATTGAAAATACAGGGTGTTCGACTGTATTTTAATCGCAAATATCTTTGGAACAAACTAAGTTCTGAGTATGATGCTTATGCTCCATAATTCTTACATTATAAGCGTGCGTTTTGTTTCACCAATGTACGACTTCCCACATTCACATGGTACCTGGTAGATACACTTTTTCTCCTGTTTAGATGATTTAGGTTTTAATTTCGTCAGGATGCTCCTAAGAGTTGATCCGGACTTGAATACCGTTTTGATTCCATATTGTCTGGCTATTTTTCTAATCTTTTCGATGTTCTTTTAATATATGGAATTGTTAAGAGAGAAAGTGTATCTTCCTCAGGTGGTCGCACTATTGGGTTTACATTACATTTCTCAATGATTTTATTAATTTCTCGGTGTAGCCATTCTGAAGCAGATCCGTCTTGATGATATTCAGTTCGGCATTAAGAGTTGCTTCGTCATAACATATTGTGCTTGCTCTTTTGCACAGTTTGAATTATTCCTGGTTTGGTTGCTTCAGAATTGTTTTACCGGAAATGAAGGTATTGTCCCGTATGAGTTGGTTTCCTATATACAGATGTGCTAATCAAACCATTTTGTTTGCTGACAAGAACGTCTAGAAAAGGCAAACAGCTGTTCTTTTCTTTCTCAATCTCAATAGTGAACCTGATGGAATTATTTACAGAATTCAAATGATTGTAAAAGGCGTCTAGCTGTCTATCGGTTTCATTCCAAATTATGAAAGTGAGGTCAACATATCGAAACCTTAGGTTTGACGATCGCGGTATTAATAGCATTGGTTTCAAACCATTCCATATATATGTTTGCTATCACAGGAAAGAGTGGGGATCCAATAGGTAGACCATCATCTTGAGCATAAAACTTATCTTTTACTTCAAAGTAAGAGTTATGCCGACAGCACCTTGAAAGCTCCAGCACCCCCTCCAGAGGCAACGAAGTTCTGTTCACAAAGGTCACTTCATCCTTTAGTTTACACTTAAAAACGGACAGAAATAGGACTGTCCGAAACGTTGTGTGAATAGTTAAAATAAAGACAATGGAAATCCGAAACTTTTATAGTATCATTCATGAAAAATCAGTGTCTACCACATTCAAACGGTAGCCTATGGTTATTTCGAAAAATATTGAATTTATTCGTCTCTAAAAATTGACTACATGGCCATTAAGAGTATTATTTGACAATGAAAATTTGCTACATACAAGGTTACAGAAGAATAATACGGCGGTGTATTGTCACATTAGTTGGCTAAGAGAAGTTTTGTAATATACAAGGTGTGTCCGAAAAGTATCCGACTTGTTGATGGTGTATTTTTGCGGCGAAGTATTCCAGTGACCTCAGTGGGCCATGATCATTAACAGTAAAGGTTCACAAACTTATCGATTGGTCGTAGATGTCTAGAAAAAGTTCCGTTTATTTGCAGCGTGTTTTTTTACATTCTTTTTTTCCTTTTGGCGGATTATTAAGCTTGATTTATGGTGTGACGTTTCTGTTTCGTTTGCTGTTTGACGTTTTTAGTTAAAATATGAATCAACAACTTTCTATTTGTCAATTTAAATTTTCTGTTTACCTTTTTCACATACCATATATCAGAAACCGAAACGTCAAACGGCGATCAGTGACGAAAACGTCAATCTATAAATTCAGATTTATTGTTAAAAAAGAATGAAACACAAAATTGCACTGCTTCGTCAACTTCCGTACAGCCCTGACTTGCCCCTCCCCAGTGACTTTTGGTTGTTTCCAAAGTTGGAGAAAAAAACACTTAAAGGCCACCATTATTGAAGATAATGTACCGAGAGTACTCATGGCTATTCCTAAAACTGACTTCCAGGGCTGTTTTAAAAATGAAGAATGCCACTCACCCAATGATGAAAAAAGCTTCAGCGAGAGACATACAAGGCAGGGAGGATACTTTTGGACTCACCTCGTAAATTATAAAAAATTAAAATGCAGTAAAAAATGTTTTTTTCCACGACCATAAAAAATGCTGTTTCTTTAATCGTTAACATGAAGTAAAAGTACTCTATCTCTATTCTAGTACACTACATAAAGTGTTAAAAAAGTAACTTTTTGAACACTTCGAAGCTTTTTTACACTTTGAATAAGTGTTTTGTTTTAATGCCTACTACAATAAACTTTAATATCAATTTATGCAATGTAACAGTAAAGGCGACATCAGCTGAACCAAAGAATCAAGTAACCTTTGATTTTGTCATTATTTCTTTTAGTTCATGTGTCACTAGTTTTAAAATTTGACAGTTTGCAAATAAGTTTCATAGAAATTATTGAAAATTAATAGTAATAATAAATTTTGATGACTAAGAAATAAAAAAGGAATTTATACTGTTATATTATTATTATTAAAAAAGTAAACATTCAATTTTCTAAAATTAAATATTAAATGCATAGTTATCAAAATGAGTGGTCGGGGAAAAAATATAGTATGTAACACATGCATAAAGTGTCTTTTTTACTTATGGAACTGCCGCACTCGCCTAACGGCTCGTGCTGTCAAACTACTATTCGTAAAAAAGTATCACTTTATGCACTTGTTACATAAATTACTATTATTATACAGTTTGAACGATATCATGTGTTTATAATTTGTTTTTAAATGTATGACAATAAAATTCATTTCTTTAATAGCTTTAAAATATTTTAAAAGAATATGTGTAAAAAAGTTAAAATTGTGTTGAGCAGTGTAATTAATCATCCTGAAATAAAAATACAGAAAGCTCTGTATACGTATTTGGCGTAATCAGAAAGACGCGTCAGGCAGCGCAAAATTGCAGCTTAAGAGCCTTCGTCGCTTTTATTCTTCTGACACACAATACACAGGCATTTCCTTTATAACTTAATCCTTATTTATTGTTGGTATAACTGTTCTCACCGTGCTAAGATTTTCAATTCAAGATGTCTTGACTGCTATGTACTGTCTATAAAGGATTATGATGTAAGTGAAAAATAGTAAAAATATTTAATCTCTTTTTTAAGTAACCATATTTTTTTAAAAATAATAATAATTATAATAGGAAAAACATGATACCAAATATACATTAGTAAATATATGTGTGTGTGTAGTGTGAGAGAGAGAGAGCAGAGCAGAGAGAGAGAGAGAGTAGTAGCAGATGGGAGAGAAGATGCGAGAGATTAGAGAGAGAGTGTGAGAGAGAGAGAGAGAGAGAGAGAGCGAGAGAGAGAGAGAGAGATATTTATCATTTAAATCTGAAAGATAGCAGATATAATTTCCATTATATCTACAGCAGGCGGATTCTTAACCGCTGTCTCGAGACGTAACGCATCGAGTCGCTACCGAATTGTGATTTTTAACTTATTTGAAACTCGATTCCAAGTCGATATCTTCCGAGTTCCATAACTAAGCACTAACCTAATTAAATAAAGTCTTTATCTTATTAATTATCTACGGAAAAACAGATGAGAAAATGAAGCCGATAGGTTTCGAAAGGAATATTGACCACTCGATACCGACCGAGTCGTCACCTATCGAGAAGTTAAGAATCCGAACCCAGGTCTGAGCTATAACACTAAACTTAGTGCCTTGGGTATAGTGAAAATTATATCTAGTATTTTTGTACTTAAGTAGCCATATTTCCAAAATTATTAAAGATAGATAGGTACCTATATTAAATATTGCATTTTTAAAGTTTTTTAAAGACCTTTTTATGGAGATATAATATACAGTGTGTTCTATTTAAAAAAATTTCCTCCTTCATTCTTCATAACTTTTTGATGTTCTTTTTTTGTAAGTAGGTGGCAAAATATAAATGAAAACCCTATACCTGCACTATATTATTATTTACCTTATTTAAACTAAATAAGGTTGAAAAAAAACGATCCTATGTAAAGGTGTAGTTCCATTAGTGTACAATCTCAAATATTACAAAATTTGATAAACAAAATAACAAAAGAAACTATTAATTAAATGTAACGCATTTTTTTTAAGTTTGAATACTAATGTTATAAATGTAATCAGGGTTTAAAAAATATTTATTTAAATTCAATACTAAAAACGCAAATATAGGGACATTTATCCCTTATTGTATTAAATAAGATAGATGGAGAATGGCCACTTAGGAAATGGACCATTTATATAGGTACATTTAATTTTACTTAGTTTATAAATATACGATTAACAGCATTTCATTTTTTGTCCTTCATAATTTGAAAATATATGATAAGCATTTCATATTTAATTAGGTGCCAAATTTTTTCCAGTTTTTCTAGAATTGTTAAAGAAGCTTTAAAAGTAAAAGATGGGTTTTTTATATTTTAAAGGCCAAAGTTTATTTTTTAAAGATTAATTTATACATAGAGCAATAAATACTATACATATTTTTTAAATGCACTTTAAAAGATTTTTTATTAATAATACAATATAAAGAATGCTTTTAAAGAAAAATCATACTTTTTGTCGTGTCTTGACTGAATACGAATAATTAAAAATCTAATAATTAATTCGATAACTACAAATTAAACTAAGAAACTAATATTTTAAATAATTTTCTATGATAATAAAGAATAAGGTTCAGGGGTGTAAATTCAAAACTTAGCAACCGGCACCTTTTTTAGGTAAAAATAGGTTATCCTGAAGCAAATAATTGTTAATAAGGTTAATTTTAAAAAAGGTAAGACGAAATACCAATGAAAAAAAAATATAAAATTGTTCGAACGCCAGTAGGCATAATAGTAATAAACTGTTTCATCAAAAAGTGTATTTGGCAAATATTGTAGCTGTAGGAAGATACATAACAATCAAAAACCAGTTTAAAAAAGAAAAATAACTCAATTTTTTTACACCCTGCATCTTAAAAATGGGTCAGTCTCGGACTGCAGGCTTATGTTTATATTAAACACAAACATAAGTAACCTACATAGCAGTATACAATTCTAAGAATACTATGAGGCTAAATAAGATCCAGGTTAATAATTTATTGTTTATTTAAGTATGATGATTATAGTATAATTTAATATTTTTTACTCTACTGCAAATAGTTAAGGATCCTTTGACCATTTTTCCAAGTCATTACTAACAAGCTAATTTTAAAATAATATATTGATTTGATAAATATCAAAAATCAAAAACCAGGAAGACGTATCTTGCAATTTGTAGGACAATGTGAGTGTTAAATTATATAAATATTATTTAATCAACAGAAAAAAATCAGCTGGTTCGTAGTTACTTTTCACGACATCGTTAACCATCCATATTGGTGGTAGGAGACTCTTTAATAAAACGTTTCATTTTGTAGGACCAATATTTTTTGGTTTATTTACATAATTATCTTGAAAATTTACAAAAAAATCCCTGTTTGTTATACGTTTTTGAGATCTGTCAAATCAAAACATTTAATTCCTGCTACTCCTGTAAGCTACCACCAACCAAAATTGTTTTAAGGAAAAAAGTTGGGCGTCTTGTCAAAATGAAGCTACTCTCAAAAAATTAGCTTGTAAATAATGACTTAGAAAAATGGTCCAAGGATACCTAGCTAAATTTTTCAGATCCCAATGGTAAAGTTTAAATTTGGTACTAGAACACACAAAAAAATAAAACAACAATAACTTATTAACAATTTATTACAAAAATTACATAACTTACAAATCAGAATTAATTACTTTTTAAACATACAAAATATCATAATGACCAGGACGGTAAAGCAAATGCACAGTCGGTGAAGAGCCTTCAGGTAAATCATGTTGTGTGACAGAGGTACCAGTGCCCCTATCCATGTACAATACTCGAACTCCTGTATTCAAGGCGGAACAGGCAGCCATAATGTGAATGTGGTCACTCTCTTTGTACATTGGTTCAACCTCTTGATGGCAAAAATCCACAACCTTAAAAAAATAAAATATAACAGGTGGGGCAAAAGTAATCGAACAATGTTCTTTTGGTGTAAATTGTTTTTGAAATAAAAAATTTGGTTCTGCTTGTATAATATGTTTATTTAACCCATTAAAAGTTATTCCATCAAAGTGAGAAAATGTTCGCCGGAGTTGAAGGAAGCGTTTCCGGGTCGGGTAATTTCTCGTTTTGGTAACTTGCATTAGCTGGCTAGATCACCCAATTAAACCGTTGGGTGTATATTACCACCATTAATTTAGGATAGATTAGGTAAATATTGTACAACATTTTTGTGTTTTTCAACAAAATGATTTTGATTTTTTAAGATTTTTGTTCCAGATTTATTTTTATGGAGATTTTTGAAGTCGTGGGATTACGTCTAGAAGCCTCAGGCTCTTGAAGTACTTAAGGAGAATATTCGCACAGAGTTCTGAAAAGAGTGTTGGAACATGCTATAAAATGGGCCATATGGTCATCAACTCTGACGGCGGAATGAAATAAATTCTAACGGACTAAATTAACAAATTTCACAAGCAGAACCAAAATTTTCATAAAAAAATTGCACCAAAAGAACCTCAGGTGATTACTTTTGCTCCACCTTCTATTAATACTAAATTAAAAGACATTAATAATATTCAAAAGGGTATAGAGATTATGCCACATTATGGTTTTGATCTAGGACATGGTTCATTTCAACAAATTTAGAATTTAAATAGAATTTCCATGTCTATAAAGTACCATAGGTGCTCATGTCTCCACATAACTGGAACTTGGAAACTCATGTTGCCAAATTTTGGTTTTAACATCTGTAAAAACAGCCTGAATTTTAAATATTTACTTACTGTTCTATCTCCTTCGATAAAACAACTATAAAAGTCTTGTTCTTTCTGCAGCTGGGCACTAGTTAACAGTCTAAGGTACACTACCATGTAATCAGAAAAACCCTGATCATTGAACACAGAATGCAGTTCTTTTTTAGCATCATCTACATTTTCTATATCAGCTAAACGTTTTAAAACTTCCATATACTAAAATAAAATTTTATATTTAAATATCTACTGTTATTTTTAAATAAATATCTAGTGCTAAAATTATATCCCAAGTTTTAATAATGTGTTTAGTGATAACAAACACCATATTAAAAAGAGTATGATATAGGATAAGATATAATTTAAAACAAACAAAAAATCAGACAGTTGTTTAAAAGAAACCATTAAAAACTAAAACTTACGGTATCATAAAAATCTTCTACAGTGAACTGTTGAAATCCAAGCTCAACAAGAACATTTTTACTATTTTCAGCTAATTTATAAAACTTATTAAAATCTTCTTTATTACTAAGTAATCTCTCTAATGTGGCATAACTAAAGGCTCTAAAAAAACAGTTCCCATCAGGACGTGTTCTTCTGACATAAGTATATTTTGAACCTAGATCTTTTACTTTTGCAAGATAAACTTCATCCGCAGAATATTCTTTATTTAGAGAAGATACTTCCTCTAATTCACCAACTAAGGAAATAGACTCACTTATCTAAAGAAAAAAATAACATCGTTTACTTTGGTTAAATTATTAAGGGAATTGTTTACAAACCGGATGCATCGTCGATTTTAATGAAACTTGGTATAAGGGCTTTTTATGAGGCGCTGATTAAGAATCTGAAAGAATTTTTAGTCAGACATGTTTAGTTCTCGAGATATTCATCAACAAACTTGAATAGAATACTAACCTAAATTCACCATATTTCGCCTTCTTTTTGCAAGCAATTCTTAATTTTTCCGCTAAATTGGCACTTAATGTTTAATTGCCCCCTCCTAAAAACCCATTTTTCTATTTATTTTACCCATTTTTTCATAAAATTGCAAAGCTTCATTTTTAATCATTTCAATCACAGTAGAAGAAGGTTGAATAGAGTAAAAATAGGGTAAATTTACTTTTTAAGTTTGTTAATGGATATCTCAAAAACGAAACTATCCACTATTAATTCTTTCTGATTTGTAAGCAGCGCCCAAAAAAACCTGTATCCCAAATATCATTAAAATCGGCCTCTCATCTAGTTTGTAAAAAATTACCATTATTCATAAGTCAAGTAAATAATAATATTTAATGTAGTGATTTAAGATACTTTAAGCTAGAATTATTATGTTTTTATCTAAAACTGAATATACAAGCCCAACACCGAGTAAAAATATGTATCAGTAGATGCCCTAACACCTTTTTAAATAATCATGAAAAGGATATAGAAGCAATTATACCCTTAAATAAGTTATATATCCTTAATAAAAAAATGGATTAATAACAGATAGATACCAAAAAATATATAAAATAAAAAAAAACAGTCCCAGCGCAGTTCGTAGACCTCTAACCTGTATTCCGAAACTTACCTCTTTTTCAATTTGTCGTTGCTGAGCTAATATAAGCTCATCCTGATTCACTACAGGTTCACTGCTTTCCGCTATATTATTTGGTACAGATTCTCCCTCATCGCCCATTTTATTTAAATAAAAATCAACTTGATACTTTCAAGAACAATCCAACAGAAAACAAACCCTGTCAAATCAGATTGTCAACACAAAAAAAAAAAAGATTGTCAGTCAATCCAAAGAAAGGGCAAAAATTGATAAAACACAATTAATAAAATGCAAATAAAAATAACTTATCAGAGCTAGGCTTGCAAGTGTGAAAAAAAATAAATTTTATTGTGTTTTTATGGTGTTTATAAGTAGTATTGATATATTTTTATTTGAATTTTAAAAAATATATCTTTGAGACCAGTGTGTATAGGCAACCAAATAAACTAAAAATGTTTTTTTTTCGATGAACTATGGAGGATAGAAGGAAGGAGAACCATCTTGTATAGAGACAAGTTGAAAAAATATCCACTTCTAACCAGCAAATTAAAATTTAAAAATGTATCGAAATGACGCTCGTGTAGATGATATGAATTTAGAATTTAGCGGTTTTAAAAAGAGTGAAGTATGCTGGGTTCAAAAATTTAATACTTTTCGTGGCTTGTGGAGTTGAGAAATATAATTTAGTAAATATAACCTACAAAACTTAAAAAATAACGCCGATACTGATTTAATTTTGAATTTGATTCATGGTGCTCTTATAAAAAATCTTTCCACTTGCTAGGTGCCACCCACAGCTCTCTCTTTTTGAGTGGTGTGGTGCCACCTTAATGGGTGCTTTCCACTAGCGGTCACAACGCTCAAAACGCTCCTTTTACCGGCGGTTAGGTGAATTTTGAGCGTGCGTAGTGGAACGCAGCCAATATGTTCCAATGGACACTTTTTAATGTATAGATGGTTCTCCTTGCTTCTACCCTCTATAATTCATATACCTTCTAGAGGCAACTTTAACATAGCTTGCCTGAGAAAGGTACTAGAGTACTAGCAATATTTTATTACTCTCTCTCGCTGTGCTAATTGATCGCGGAAAAGAGCAAGCAGAGCAAGCGCTTCTTCGGCTGTGTTGATTGGTCAGATGAGCACTTGTCTTTCGAAAGGAGACTTTCGCTATAAAGCAATCAGCACAAGACACAGAGAGAGAAAAGTGGTTTACTTATTTTATTTCTTTTTAATGCACACTGTTGCGTCTATGCGGCAAGGCTTCCCTCTAATAGGTATATCCTCAAAAGATAACTATAAACCCAAGGAGGGCATATTGCTTTGAAGTGTGATGACGTCAAATCTCTTATTTTTCGGCCATGTTGTTCAGTGCCGGAGATATACAGTTTATTGTATTATTAGAACAACTGTTTACACAACAGGTTTTAATTATTATTAAGCTGTAAATTCTTTCACTTTAAATAAAAAACATTAGGCATTACATCTTTTACCAAATATCACTTTCAAAACAATGCAATATGAAATGAGCAAATTCTAGACGCCTCTGGATTGATTTTTTTTTTTCTTTACCCAGTCCGGAACGGGAGAACTGGCGAATTGACTTAGTATCAGAGCCATTTAGATCACTTTACAAATCATCAAAACAAACAACAGCTGATTTTGGCAAGTAATTTACAAAAAATAGAAACAAAGGGACAAAAGTTGATTTGCGTTTCATAGGCAAAAGTTGTTGTTACTCTTCTAAACTCTTATATTGTGTAACAGATTGGTAAAGGTAAATATTTAATAATAATAATTTTATTGGTCATCCAAAGTTACCCTTAGAACAAAGAAAATATATTTTTTTAAGTTTAAACAAGCTATTTTGAAATATAGGTACTACAGGACAATTGCTCATACAACTAACAGGCATTATTAAGAACATATGACTATGTTAAATAGTGTTTTTCAAATAATATAAATATTATATAAGTTCTTTGTTACAGCATAGTAGTTTACCAATAATGGGCAGAATATTTCTAGAACACATGGGTGGTACCCGCTTATTTTCTTGTGCTAGATGTGACACCAATTTGACAAACAGGTCAGAATTAATTAGTACCCGATTTACAGGAGCGACTGGAAGGGCATTTTTGTTTAATCGTGTTGTAAATTTGACCTATAGTGAAGTACAAGACAGAGTAATGCTGACTGGACGACATATGGTAAGCAAATATTAAAAGTTACTAAAATATTTCATATTTTTCCGAATCACCTTGTATAAAAACACGGCCTTCGTTTTTATACCTTTATTAACAATGGAACATAACTATGGTTACAACAACGACAAAAACTTCAGTGTCAATGTCTCGAAGTTTACAGTACAAAAGTCGAATCTATACTAGGAATAGGCAGAAAGTATATGCAAGTAGTTGAATGTGAAGCTTTGCAATTTTATGGACAAAGAGGGTTAAATAAAAAGAAAAATGGGTTTTTATGGGGTGAAAATCAAATATTGACTGCCAATTTAACTTTAAATCAAGAATGGTTTGTAAAAAGAAGGGAGAATATAGTGTAAACAAGGTTTTTGCTTTTTAAGTTGGATGATGCATAGGTATCTCAGAAACAAAATGTTGCTGACCAAAAATTCTCAAATTCATGATCAAAAAACCCCTGTATGCAAAATATTTGTTTGGTATTAAATTTAAAACCAAATAATTTAGATGATTATTTTAGTATTGCCTTAGACAAGGTGCACACTGAGACATGGTCAGCCAGTGGCAGGTGGAATCTTTAAAACCTACATTAATAAATGCAGAAGAGCATATTTAAGTAGAGAGGCTGAAAGGCAGTGGAATGGTGTTTGGCAAGTTTGTGGCGTCAGTTGCCAATAACTCACCACCTCACCGCCATGTCATTTATTTTTTTCCTTCAGTGTGCACCTTGGCTAATACAAATAAACATCATATTACCATTGAATAAAATGACATCAACAAATTTGCAGTAAGTAACCTCATACTCTTATATACTATAATAATCATGTAAATACTTTGCTTTGATAGTTAATAACAAACAAGTTGTTTTCTTTTTAAATTGCTTAAAACTTATTTTGTTATTGTATGGAATTTTTTTGTTAAAAGTCTTGAATACAATATATGAATTAACGGTCTCTTAAAACTACTCATTAATTTTTTTTTTTTCATATATCTATATAATAATTTTAGCTGATGTTAAAAGAAGGGCAAAATCTATAAAAATTTCTCAACTCATTGTAAGGATTTTCTAATAAGTTACCATTAAGAAAAATATATTTTTAATTGGTTAAAATACTCAGACAATAAAGACAAAATTAGATTTTAAGAAATTATGTATTTTTTTATATTTTAGGTTCGAGATGTTTCATGCAAATCATGTGACTCAAAACTGGGATGGATGTATGAATATGCCACAGAAGACAATCAAAAATACAAGGAGGGTCGCGTAATTTTAGAGAGAGCATTGGTGACAGAGAGTGATGGAATGGAAGAAAGATCATACTATGAAAGAAATGACAGAAGACAAAATAATTAAATATCAGATTTTGTATGATGGTAGAGAATTGTAACTATTATTGGGAATTGGATTTAAGTAGGGCTTAAGGATGTGCTTTATGGAGGAATATCAGTTTAGTGTATTAAAATAATGTGTTTAACCAGATTTAAACATCATTCCCTGAATAACTAATTTTTATGTAAAATAAGATACTGGTACATATAAAAGACCAGCTTCAGTTACAAACTACAAGGTATCTACATACATTGCTACTGGTTTACTTGTGATAAAAAAAATGTTATGGCTCACATTGGCTGTTGCCAAACTTTCATAGAATTTGCTAATAAGGTATGATTAGCTTCACTTGCTCATTAAAACAAGCAGAGGCGTAGCTAGGGCAGCAGGGGCCCTGGGACAAAACAAAAAAAATTTGGGGCCCCTTAAAATTAGAAGAGCAAAAAAAAAAGAGAAGGTCCTCAGTACTTTTCTACTTTCCTACTTTCTTTATGGATCTTTATTAATACTAAACAAGACCTCAAAAGATGTGAAGAGCAAAAAAAACTTACCTCGAGGGCACTGCCCCACCTAGCCCCATAGTAGTTACGCCACTGAACAAAAAATAAATCAAGTTGTATAGGTACCTATTAAAAATGCAGAGATCACATGATGATGTACTAGCTGTGGGCACATGACAGTTGTTTCCTTATTAATATAACACGCTGAAAAATTGGATTTAAAGCAAAAATGTATTTATAACTGATTTTTTATAGCATTTTCTATAACTAAATTTTACTTTTAAACGAAAACGGTTTATTTACCTAAACAAACAATCAAATTATATTTTGCTTCTGTATATTGGTATACACTATACCAGTGTAGGTATACTTTAAGTAAGGAACTACTATAATCCAAAATGTTACTCCCTTAATATAATACTTATAATAAAATAGAACTTAACTATAGGATATATTTGTAAGATTATAATAAATTTTTTATAATAAAAATCGTTTAATGATTTTATACCAGTTATTTTAATAAGTTGCAACATAATTTCAACACATCTTATTTAAAACCCCTTATGCGGGAAAGGAAGATGATTATTGGACTAAATTTTCTCTCATGCACACTGTTGAGGAGGGGCTGCTTCTAGTAGGTATATGCTTTGAGGTTCTAGCCTGTGACCAATAACCCAGAACGTATGTGTAGGGTTGGCAACATAGGTTGATGGTAAACAAAAAAAATAGGTTATGGGAAAATTGTCATAATTCACTTTTAAGCCTAAAATAAATGTAACTCTAATGGACCGCAAAATAAATTTATCAAATTGTTGTAGAACATGTTTACGTTTAAGTTGTCCTTTAACTCCCATAAACGCCGAAGATAAGGATACAGTCAAATATAGTTTTAAACTAATGTCTTGCATAGCAGAAATTGTAACTATTGCTTGATTTTTATTATACTTTTTCTTTATTAATGTTTTTTTATTCTTACTAATTTTTAGGCCTGGTCAAGTCTAGATATTTCACCCTTAATTTGTGACCAATGCATAGAACAACTAAGAATCTCTTACAATTTCCGAATAACATGTATTACTACAAATGAAACTTTACAAAAGTGTGTTAAGCACTCTCAAGAGACTAAAATTGAAAGTAAAGAGGACGTTTTATTTAATCCTAAGTATGAATGCATTAATGCCAATACCAGGCATGACAGTATCAGTAATTTACCAGATGAAGACACAAATAATTCAGAGTATCTTCATTTAAAACATTTTTGGATAGTGAAGAGGACCTGGAAAAAATGATGCAATATTATCTGATAATGCAATGTCAAGAAGTAGTTCACCTCAAACTACAGCAGGTAATTTTACTTTTTACAATTTGTTTAAATAATTATATTTCTAACTTAAATTCTGCCTTCTGTTTGCTATGGGATCAGGGTGGTGTCAAAGTATATGAATGAAAAAACCTTAAAAATAATGTATTTTGCTAACTTTGAATCAATTTTAAAATATGGTATTATTTTTGGGGTCGTGACGGAAACATCCAATCCACTTTTGTTGCACAAAAGCGTCTTATACAGATTATAAAAACTAGAGTTAAATCAATCATGTAGAACTGTATTTAGACAAATGGGAATAATGACAGTGTATGCATTGTACATTTTGAATGTCTGATGTTCTTATATAGAAATAAACCTTTATTTGAACCACTTAGTAATCACAGTTACAATACCAGAGCTGAGTATTTGTCTTATCCTATACATCGCCTTCAACTAAGTGAGAAAAGCCCAGAATATATGTGTGTTAAATGTTATAATAAGTTACCAACACCAATTAAAAAAATAATGAGCCAAAGGGCATTTAAAATTGAACTTAAAAAATTGTTAATCAACTTAGAGCCTTACTGCATGGATGATTATTTTAATATGTAAGCTATTATAGACTTTTGTGTAATTAATTTATTAGTTTTTTGTGACGTCATTTCATTTTTTGTAACTAGAACAAATTATGAAATAAAGATTATTATTATTATTAATATTATTATTAAACCTAAAATTGGTATCAAAATGGTTCCCAATATATTTGAATCGATAGAAATAAAGCAATAAAAAAGACATTGTTTTCAGGAGACTTTATGAATACTTACAATCAATCACAAACCATTGAAATTGAGGTACAAGACATTCAAGAAATTATTATTCATGCTAAATCCGAGAAATCAGAAAAGCAAAATAAACTAATTTTAAGTAATGGTGAAGAATATAATATACAGGATCTGACCACCAACACTAACAGTTCAGAAATACAAACTGTGAGTGAAGAACATCAAAGTAACATAATACATCAACCTAACTCAGAAGTTAATATGAGAATCAATCCAAAAGAGGAAACTGGAGAAACTAATGATATACAGGTTGTATCAGTTCCAGAAAAAAATAGAGCTATAATTTTGGCCCAATGTAATGAATTGGTAAACTCGTCAGCTGGTGAAAGTATTTTAGATTCAGAACAGGTAAGTTGTAAGTACTTTGTTGTACTGATTGATAATATTGATAAAATAATCAATAACAGAATTTTAGAACCCCTGTTTTTTTTCAAATATTTCATAACTTATAACAATAAAAGTTTTTACATATTAATTATATTATTTGCCTCTTGATTTAAATTAAGATTTACTATCTAAATTAAATCCTCTATAGAGATATTTAATTTATAATTTAAATTATTATTTTAATTCTTTTAAGGGCATTTCCATACCTCGAGTTATATCCAGAATATACCCCTCATCAAAGTCAACAAAAAGTACTGGTATTCAAGTACGTCCTCTAACACCAGAAGGCAAAGAATCAAAGTCTATATCAAACCCCAATACATGTACCATATGTGGTAATACTTATAGAAAAAGAGCTAATTTAAAAGTTCACATGAGAAGTCATACAGGAGAAAAACCTTTTGAATGTAAATATTGTGAAAAGAGGTAAGATACAAGTATACACATTCAGCCACATTAAAAGGTATATAGGTCAGTAAAACAACAACAAAGTGGTAATGATGCATCATCTTGTTTACATTCCGGTATTCTTTGTTTAAACTTTACCTGATATGTGTGCTCTACATGCATTAAACTGTCTTCTTTCCACACATTGCCTATGTACCTTTTCATTTGGCTGAATGTGTACTAACCAGAATTGAATAAGAAGCTATTTTTCCATTTTAAAAGTACTAAAGAAAAACTTTAGGAGCAAAATGGCACACCAATAATTCTTTTAGATTTCATCATTCATCTCATCTTAAAGAGCACATAAGACGACATACTGGCGAAAAACCATTCCACTGCAATCTTTGTACAAAAAGATTTACTATTAGAGGAGAACTTACAATGCATATGAAGTCTCATACAGGGGAAAAACCATTTGCTTGCACTGTATGTGATAGAAGGTATATAAAAGTATACAGTCTAATATACCTTTTTAAGAATTATTGGTAAAATACTTCTATTTCTTAGCTGGTGGTATCTCTTTTTCATTTTATTAGGGTCAGTAAATGTTCATTTTACCTTTAAAACATATTATATAGTCTTAATTTTGATAATAGGTTTTAAAATTGTATGAAAACTTGTGAAAAATCAATTGCAATGCTTTAGTAATAATTGGCGAGTTTTCTGGTCAAACTTTTAGGTGTCTAACATCATCAGATTTAAAAATCCACATGCGCACTCATACTGGAGAGAAACCTTATACATGCGACAGTTGTGGTAAAAAGTTTAGCAGTGCCTATATTTTGAGTTCTCATATGAAAATTCATACAGGTAGGAACAAACTAGTAGTAGTATGAAAGTTTAAATTAGAGTTAATGTATATTAAGGAGTTTACGACATAGCCGCCATATTGATGGCCATTTTTTGAGGACTTGAGGTATTTTCAGCCATATTATTAAATGGGATAAGTGTTACCAACAGTGCCCAGAAAAAAACATTTTATAGTATTATTAGAAACTCGAAAAATCATTAACACAATTTTTTTTTATTATTATTATTAAGTTGCTTTTTTAATTTTAACTAAAAATGATTTGGAAACACATTTTCTACAAACATAACCTTCAAAACAATGCAATAACAAAAGTACAGGGTTTCCATTTATATTTTGCCACCCACTTTTAACTATAACCAAGAAGGATAAAAAAGTCATGTATAAAAGTGTTGTACTTTATTATCTACTATCTTTTGAACATAAAAAGAAACAAATGAACATCAAAAACTTAAGAAAAATAGAAAGTAAACTATTTTTAAATTTAACACCCTGTATGTCACCATTAAAAAGGTCTTCTAAAAGCTTTACAAAATACCACATTTTATATATCTACCTTTAATAGTTTTCGAAATATGACCACTTTACTTTTAAAAATGTAGATATAATTTCCATCATACCAAAAATCTATTTACAAATAATAAATCGTTGATTAGTATCAAAAGCCCATTAGTTTGCCACCCACATTTAACTGTATCGAAGAAGGATAAAAAAACGTCATGTATAAAAGTGTTGTACTTTTATTATCTACTATGTTTTGAACAATAAATAGAAACAAATAAAAATCAAAAACTTAAGAAAAATGAAATAATACATAAAGTGTCCCATTTTAAATAGTTTACTTCTTCATTTTTCTTGAGTTTTTGATGTTCATTTCTTTCTTTTTTTTATGCTCAAAAGAGAATAGATTTAAAAGCATGACACTATAGGTCATATTTTTTTATTCTTCTTGATTATAGTTAAAAGTGGGTGGCAAAATATGAATGAAAACCCTGTACAAATTCTAAGATGCTAATGATGATCATCACCTGACAAAATATAGTGACTTTATCTGGTCTTGCCAATATTTCTCTGTTACTTACATATGTTCTTTGCGTTCTCGACCTGGAACTGTCTAAACTCTGGTTTATGTCATAATCCTCGCATATATAATTTAAATCTGGTTTGAATAAGTAATTTTAAATTTTATAATACATATATCAATTAATATTAAAAGAAGAGTTTCGGACTTCCATTGTCTTTATTTTGTTTATGCAGCACACAACGTTTTGGACAGTACTATCTCTGTCTGTTTTCAAGTCTAAACTTGTTAGATGTACAACACTATTTTTCACACAATAATCTTCAAGGAATATATTTTCTGGTATTGTTTGAAAAAACATTGTACTAAACTTATTAAATACAATATTTAAAAAGTAAATGGGTTACCCACTTTTGGCACACCCTGTATAAGTAACCTTTTTATTGTAGTATAGGGTTTAAAGACATTGTAATAATGGACCTAACAATATAATTTTGTATGGTTTTTAAACTTGTAGGTGAACGTCCTTTCCCATGTAAACTGTGTGACAAAAGTTTTACTCAGTCTTCTCACCTTAATGTTCATATGAAAAAACATACTGGAGAAAAATTTGTTTGCAAATTTTGCCCCGCTACTTTTACCCATTCCTCACAGCTTACAGTTCATAAAAGAGAGCATACAGGTGGGTACAGTGTATATTTTTCCCTTTTTATATCCTTTTTCAGCTTAGTTTTCCTCCTCGTCAGATACCTGAGGCACATAAGACATGACAATTACTTTACCTTATATTTTTAGGAAAGCAGCCATACAAATGCGACATTTGCAACAAGTTATGTAACTACTCTTCGGAATTGCAAGCACACATGACTAAACATACAGGAGTCAAGTTTTCCTGCACAATTTGTCAAAAACAGTTTTCTACTTCCTCATATTTAGCAGAACATTCAAGGGTGCACACAGGTTTGTACTTCTTATACAGAGCATTTCTCTAATGTTTCCCCTAATGCATAAATACTATATTTTAAAGTAAAGTTGAAAGATAAAATTTTAAGATGGCGGTTGGGCGCCATCTTGGGAAAAAAATTAGGTGAAAAGTAGGGTCTTGTTGCTTTTATTTAGTGGTTCATAACCCCAGAATATAAAGTCAATACCTTTACCTACTACAAAATGGCAGTTCTTTAATAACTACCTAAATTCCTAATTAGAATGGCCATATTTCCGAAAGTATTAAAGTTAGATGTACTTAAGTGTTTTCTTAAAGCTCTTTTTATGGTGATATAACATACAGAGTGCTTTATTAAAAAATATACATTTTTGTCCTACCCTGTATAAGTTTATGTTATCAGCAATATCCACAAAAGATCTTTAAAAGAGTTATAAGAAAATACCACATTATTAAGTACATCTATCTTTATTAGTTTTGGAAATATGGCTATCCAAATCAGGTATTTAGGTAATTTTTAAAGTAACGCCGTTTTGTAGCAAATAAAAGTATTAAGTTTATTTTCTAGAGTTATAAAGTACTCGCCAGGAACTTAAAAATGATGTGCCATAAGAGCCCCCTTTTCATTAAATTTTTTTTACTGTCAATTTTACTCTAAAATAATTATATAGTATTAAGGCATCAATTGCATATCTCAGTGGTTTCCTTTTTGACATTGATTCGTTTCAAAAATTAAAGGGGTTGGAGGCATAAAAGAAATGCACTGTCTAACTTGATAACATGTTAAAATGTCTATGTGGCAAACTTTTCACTTGCACCAATTTTCAGGAGAAAAACTATTTACATGTCAAGTATGTAACAGGAATTTCACCAGGCAGCAGTACTTGGAAAAACACATAAGAACACATACAGGAGAAAAGCCATATACTTGTTTTGTTTGCGGAAAAACATTTAGTCAGTCTTCCAGTTTAAAGGTAATTTAGATGTATATCAATATTTATCTTTCTTAAAACACATTTTTTTTTCTTCTTTTTATTTAAAGTAGTGTATTTTGTGAAAAAGAACTTATTTCTTAAAACAATAAAGTTAATTTAAATTCATTTGAGCCATATTTGCGCCTTAAATGATTTCAGAATAATTTTAAACCACATTTTGCCATTTACGTCACTGTTTATAAAGTAGCGAAAATTAAAACTTTTAAAATTATTTTCTTTCGTGACGTCAATTACAATTTACCTATTATAACCTATTTAATTTTAAAAATGTAGTATTTTTTTATGGATGCTATTGAGAATTTAAATTAAGAGACAGTGTTGCAACACGGTCGATCCGCTGATAAAAATAGGTATCTGGATGAAAAATGTCGAAAAATGTTTACCATATTTACAGAAATATACAACAAAATATTAGGCATCATTGTCTAAAAACCTAAATGAAACAAAGAGTAGTTACCAGCTAACGTGTCGCGTAATTTTATTTAAAGCCACAAAATGTAAGTTCTTGAATATTTACACTTAAACTGCAGACATAACAAATCAGACTTTGCAAGTTTTACTTCATAGCGGAACTTTTACAGAATCCATAATGACAACTACCAAAACACTTAGCACAAATTGTGGACTTTATTTTTGTATTTTTATTGCATTTATTAAATAAATCACATAAATATTGAAAAATACAATATTAACTGCATTTTAAAATTATTCCAATAAGGGGCGCTAACAACGATGCCAAGTCGCTTTATTTTAAAAATCAATACTGTTACATCAGCTTGTTCCATGTTTTCATTTTATTGTAATAACAAAAACCACCATAAGAACACATTTGACACATAAACTGTCAATCCTTTTCGAAATGTTCCCCTGCGACGGTTTTCAAATACTTTTAAAAAATTGACTTGTGAAGTCATTACACAAAATAATTTTGTGTGTATTTAAAATAATTTAACGTGAATGTAGAGCTTGGATTTGAATTCTTTCATCTATGTACATTTTTTTTAAAATTTAACCTTAAACATATATTAAGAAAATATTATTATTATTGAAGTTTATCTGTTACATTCTTTATGAATAAATTTATTTCTTTAATTATGTTTTATTTTATATTATTTTAGGTACATACTCGAATTCATACTGGTGAACGACCATATACATGTAATCTTTGCCACAAATCATTTATAACATCTTCAGATTTATCGACCCATGTCAAAAAGCATAAAAATACATAAATTTATAGATAAATTCGTTGCTTTAATTTAATAGAGGGTAATTTTACTAGGCCCTAGTTGAATTGTTCATTTCAAAAATAACCAAATCATTTGACTTGTGTGGTGTTTGAAATGGACGATTTAATTGTATAACTCTACTTGTATTAGCTTCCAGTGATTAATTTATTGTTTTTTAAATTGTATAAATAATTTTTATCCTAAAAATAAAAAATATAAAAACTTGTAATGGTTGTTTTTTTGTGAATATCCTCGGCAACAAAGCAATTGCTACATGTTATACAAGTAACAAAAAAAAAAAAAGAAATAGCAAATGATTTATTTTATAACATTTTATAGATTTACTTATAACTACATAAATAATACAAAAAACCGTCTCATATAAATAAAATTATTCTACACAGTAAAAAATTAAATTCATTATAATTCCTGACCCAAAAGGGACAGTTGTTTTAAAAATTGTTTTGCATTATTTAATGTAGATGCTCCATATGTGATTCTTTTTAAGTTACCAGCTGTTGTTTTGGCCTAGAAATAAAATACTATTTTTAATTGCTGAAAAAATGGCAAAAACTTGTGTTTGCTTTAAATGTGTACAGTAGTTAAGATAGATAACAAGCATTTAAATTAAATCCAACTGCGGTAAAAATTAAATTAATTACCTTAGCATAGTCAACTAGATTTTGGTATTCAATATAATTGCCACCACCCACTATAAAAACTATAGCATCCTGGAATGGAGATCTACTTTTAGGGATTTCTGTTAATTTTAGTTGTTTTGGATCAAGATAGAGATATTCATCCATTTCTTGGCTGTTTTTAAATTCCATTAAATGATCCACAATTTTGGTCACAGGCAAATTCTACAAAGAAAGTATTATAGGAACTTTAGAGCAACTGGAATTTTCTTGGCAATTTAAAACTAATGTTTAAGAAATATTTATCCTAAATTATCACCCTGTATATAATTTAAAGAAGAACAAACTAATTAAAAATTAGGTAGGCGCGTGCCTTTTTATTACGTAAGTAGACGCGTTGGGGTCAAATATACCCCCACATTGTAAACATCCAATAATCACTTTTTCTTTGTATTTGTTTTAAAACTGCTAAATTATATTTTTAGTTTGGAGATTTTTCTTTTAATCTATAATTAATTAAATGAATAAGTTGTCCAGGAAAAAAATACTTGTATTAAAACCTTTAACTGTAATTTTAATTGTCCCTGTCATTATTCTTTTAAAAGTTGATTATGGGACGGCAATTTTATTATTTATGAGCACACTTCATACTTTGCCTAAGCTAACATAAATTAATTAAAATAAATTATATGAGCCAAAAAATGGGTATTGTAGTTAGACCCTTATTATTAAAATAAAAAAATATGTAGAATCCTTTACATTATTGCTTCTCACAGAATTTTTCACATTGGGCCTGAAAAACATAAAATGAAACTAAAAGAATATAATTCTCCTTGAAAAATAATACCTAAAATATTTTTATAACACAAAATTGACCCAGCCGCAAAAACGGGAAATTTTTGAATGAATGGTGTTTTTTTGTATTCTTTTTTTGTTATAAACATATACCTAACGAGGTTTTAGGAAGGTACCTAGAGATTTTTTTGTAAATTTAAAAAAACTTAAAGTTATTACAAAATTGACAAAGCTGCAGGTCAATTTGACCCCGCGCGCCTACTTAATGTTTAATAAAAAGTAACAAAACTTACATGTCTTTTAACTACTAAATTTTTAACTCCTTCCATTACAAAATTGGACCCCTGTGAAACTAACTTGGAAAACATACTGACAGTTTTAGTTCCAGCACCTTCATACTGATTTAATGAAGCTCCACTAGCCATTTTAATAAAACTCCTGAAATTAAGTCAAATTAAAAATAAGTAAATCTCCAATAGAAAAAGGGTAATTGTTTAGACAGTTGCGGCAACTCCGAGTTTAACGGAATTTGGTATACAGGGGTTTTTAGGGCGCTAATCATAAATCTAAATAATTTTCTTATTTTTTTTGAAACGTTTTGATCTTAATATATTTGTCATCAAAGTTGAAATTCAAACTATCCTTTTTCTTACTATATTTTTCCTTTTTTTGCACACAGTCGCCATGTTGCAGCATTAAGGAGTAAAATGCTCGAAATTTAATGAAAAAACGTGCAAAATATCTAAAAATAAAGGGTTTTTGAGGGAGATGTTCATAAAATATTCTTTGCCAATTAAGTGCTATATCAAGAATTTTGTGCAAAATGAAGGCAGAGTATAGTGAAACTGAGGATAGTTTTAATTTCAACTTTGATGATGAATATCTCAAAAATGAAACAATTCCATGATACTTGAAACAGCCAAAAATTTAAAAAAAACCTACTTCCATCTTTTAATATAAGCAAATGAGCTTAAATCACAACCAGCTTCTAATAATGCATTTTCAAGTTTCTTAAGATCGGGCTCTGGTATATGTGCTGTACAAATATAGTAAATAATAAAAAGCCTCATTTTGTCATCTAAGTTTCCTGCTTCAGGATCAGATATTATATCCAATAAGGGTTTCTCTAATTGTTGTGTTTTACTCATTATCTTTTCTTCCAATTCGAAAAAGGTGTCCAGTTTCCTTGCTTTAATGTTATTTAATATTGCTGCAAAAGAATTGTAGTATAATTATAAAGTCCCTGGGCCAGTAATGAAATGGACTTTATGATAATAACACTTTTAAAACCGTTTTAGGGAGTTCCTTTTGACAAGTCTACCACGAATATTCATACCGCCATATATGGAAGCGGCAATTTAACCCAGTCTGTCAATGTCGAATGTTTTGGGTGTTGGGCTGAGCAACCGCGTCACTTTTTTGTCGAACAAGTTTACCACAATGTTTTACATTCAATTTTTAAACAATGCGCCAAAAATCGTTATAGTCTCAAAAACATAAGACCCATGGACATGTTTTGGGTATCAGATTGGGCGTGTTTCGTCACTGTAACCCTTAAGATTTTCGGCACAATGTTTAATAATTGCATGTAAATCATTGTGGTAAACTTGTCCAAAAAGAAAAAGTGACGCGTTTGGCCAGTCTGACCTCCGAAACATTTGAGATTGACAGGCTGGGTTAAAGCGCCGCTTCCATACATGACGGTATGAATATTCGTGGTAGAGTCGTCAAAAGGAACCCCCTAAAAGGTTTTAAAAGTGTTCTTATCATGAAAACAATTTCATTACTGGACTACTGGCCCAGGGACTAATAGTTAAAGCCATTATTATAGCATTTGTTACATTTTTCTAAAGCACCTCAACGTAGTCTAGACGTACATGTTAAGGCAAATAATTAATTTTTTTTTTTTTTTGTATTAGTATGCTCAGAAATTATCAATAATTTCTATTAATTACAAATATTTTTTATACAGAAACTGTTCCGCTTTAATAAAACAGCCAAAACCAGTTTATTAGGCATAAATTAATTTTATTTAACCATATTTCACTGTAGTAATACGCCCATCTACCAAAAACACCTTTGAGTCCTTTCATATATTACAAGATTTTATGAATGGAAGCAAAAGTGAAGGGTCACTTCATTTACATTTATTATTATTATTTAAACGTTTTTAAATTACAGTAATTATTTGCTAAACTTATAACATATATACAAAATATAATTCTGTTTGACACAAAAAAAAATTCTATGTTAAGGTAACGCTTAGACTAAAATTAATTAACAGTAATTAAAAATATCATTTACCAGCTCGATTTAAAAAGTGATGAGTGATGAGACTGTTCGAGTGTTAGGATACCGTAAATGATGGACATTGTTTGTAGATGTTGTATGTTTGATTATTTTCTTTATTATTTGATTGTCTTAAGTTTAACAAGTATTTTGTGATTCTTATTTGATATTTCTATTTATAAGTAGTAATATAAAAATATTTTAAACCCTATACCAGCCCAAGAATCACCTTCTTTATTATTTTACCCTACTATTAAAACACCCTGTATCAGTGAACCTACCTGTTGCAATAGAAGTATGCATATCAAGCAGCCTCTTTTTCTCTAACAACTGTGGCAATGACTGTACCGCTGATGTAATTTTAGCAGTATTATCAGTAACCATGGTTACAGCTAGTTCACTTTCATTGTCAATGCCCATAGATGATTTAAGTTTCTTTACTTCTTCTTCTGAGGAACGATACTGTTCCAGTTCTTCTTGAATAGCTTCAGCTACGTTAGGAAATGGCGCGCCTTTATGGTTGGACCAAAATTTATCACTTGAGTCGAACTCGCATGCTTTATGTTTCGCCCGCGCACCTAAAAATTAGAGCAAAAATATCTTTTAAGAAACATGACACTTTCCCACCTTTTTTAACACGCTTTTATTAACTTGGGTTGTAACTATCTATCTATCTATGTAACGGAATCTTTGAGCCTAATTTTTACCAACTTCCAGCGATTCAATTTCTTTGAAACTTTGCACACGTGTCAAGGACCGATGAAGATGCAATAATTTAAAAACAGTATCCCGTTATCTTTTTTGATCGCCAGGAAAAAAATTCCATTATATTATAAAAACAACACCTAGGATGCCATCTGTTGGCAACATTTCAAACTTTGCTATTAAATGAAGAAGAAATTTTTTAGTTTTTACACAATTTGGTTAGTTGCACCATTGGTGTTCAATTTTTATGAACAATAAAAATATAGGGTTAGTTGCACCATTGGTGTTCAATTTTTATGAACAATAACAGTTAATAAATGCCGTTAACACGCTTTTTTATTAACTTGGGTTGTAACTATCTGGCTATGTAACGGAATCTTTGAGCCTAATTTTAACCAACTTCCAGCTATTCGATTTCTTTGAAACTTTGCACACGTATTAAGGAAACATGACAATGCAATAATCTGCAAACAGTATCCCGTTATCTTTTTTGGATCGCCAGGAAAAAAATTCCATTATATTATAAAAACAACACCTAGGTTGCCATCTGTTGGCAACATTTCAAACTTTGCTATTAAATGAAGAAGACATTTTTTAGTGGGTTGCAATATATTGGCAACGGTCCAAACATTGCCTGGATTGCCATCTGTTGGCAAAATTTCAAACTTTGCTACTTAATGAAGATGAAATTTTTAGTGAGTTGCAATCTATTGGAAAAATTTTAAAATTTGCCACTCTTGTTCATTAAAAATTTTTTCGCCATTTTGTCAAGAGTAGCAGAAACTAAAAATGAAAAATAATTAATAGTTTAAAAAACTAAAAAACACGCTTTTATATGCAACCGAACTAAAAATTAGAAAATAATTTTTCATTAAAAAAATATTGTCATTTCATAGTAAAAAGCGTGGGGTGATAAATATATTAAATGTTATAATTATTATATTTGCAAATATCTATGATGGAAAAGTTATGAAAAATAGTAAAATGCACCCCACGCTTTTTACTATGAAATGACAATATTTTTTTTAATGAAAAATTATTTTCTAATTTTTAGTTCGGTTGCATATAAAAGCGTGTTTTTTAGTTTTTTTAAACTATTAATTATTAATCTATACTAATACTATAAAGAGGTAAAGTTTGTTACTTTGTGTGTTTGTAGGGGCTAATCTTCGGAAATACTAAATTGATCATGAAAATTCTTTCACAATCATAAAGCTACACTATTCAAGAGTTCTATAGGCTATATTTTTTATCATTAAACAAAAAATTTAGAGAAAACTTATGTCATATGTATGTCAAGTCAGCGGAAATATATAATAATGGCACTGCATTACTACCTTCCATAACCAAATGGTGGTTCAGTGGTGGAATGCTCGCCTACCACGTGTGCGGCCAGGGTTCGATGCCCGGCCAATGCAGATTTTTTTTTATAAGAATACATAAGAAAAAAGCAACGAATTTAGTTATTTATTTTTGGTAGATTTTTTCTTCGATATTCATCTATACTATCTAAACCTATATTATAAAGAGGTTAAGTTTGTAACTTTGTTTGATTGTAAGGGCTAATCTTCAGAAATACTGAACCAATTATGAACATTCTTTCGCAATCATTGAAGTGCTATATTTTATTATGATTGTACAAAAAGTTCAGAAAAAATAATTTGATCCTCTCTCAGTTTTTTTATTCACTTTAGGGGGTATAATTGTAATTTTTAAACTTTTTTTTGGCCTTTCTTTAAATTAATGTCTGAATGGAAAGTAATAATTAATAGTTTAAAAAACTAAAAAACACGCTATTATATGCAACCGAACTAAAAATTAGAAAATAATTTTTCATTAAAAAAATATTGTCTTTTCATAGTAAAAAGCGTGGGGTGCATTTTACTATTTTTTCATAACTTTTCCATCATAGATATTGGCAAATATAATAATTATAACATTTAATATATTAAGCACCCCACGCTTTTTACTATGAAATGACAATATTTTTTTTAATGAAAAATTATTTTCTAATTTTTAGTTCGGTTGCATATAAAAGCGTGTTTTTTAGTTTTTTTAAACTATTAATTATTTTTCATTTTTTAGTTTTTGCTACTCTTGACAAAATGGCGAAAAAATTTTTTACTGAACAAGAGTAGCAAAGTTTGGAATGTTGCCAACAGATGGCAACCCACTAAAAATTTCTTCTCCATAGAGTAGCAAAGTTTGAAATGTTGCCAACAGATGGCAACCCAGGCAAAGTTTGGAATGTTGCCAACAGATGGCAACCCACTAAAAAATTTCTTCTCCATTGAGTAGCAAAGTTTGAAATGTTGCCAACAGATGGCAACCCAGGTGTTGTTTTTATAATATAATGGATTTTTTTTTCCTGGCTATCAAAAACAAGATAACGGGATACTGTTTGCAGATTATTGCATTGTCATGGGTCATTAATAAGTGTGCAAAGTTTCAAAGAAATCGAATAGCTGGAAGTTGGTTAAAATTAGGCTCAAAGATTCCGTTACATAGATAGCCAGATGGATAGTTACAACCCAAGTTAATAAAAGCGTGTTAAAAAATTAAAATGAATTGGAGCAGAATTAACAAAGATACAATGGTTTAAGTAATCATGACTCTTATGAACTTTCATTTAAAATTTTTAGTTCTTTAAACTTTAAAGTGCTTTTGTCCACAACTCATGTTTTCAAAGTCAGTGCCCATTATAACTTTAAAACTACTGCTTCTTTTAAAATTTTAACCTCTATTTCCTAACAACACAGACGATTTTTTCAAATTTCTCAATATTTCAAATTTTTATAAAATCTCAAAAAGCGATTTTATTCTCAAAAATCGCGTTTTTCATTTTAAAGTGTTCCCTAAAAGTGAAAAATAGAAATTTCAAAAAACCCCTTCCAGTGATACCTGGGAAAAACGATTATCTAACAAACAAAAGTAATTTTTGAAATTACACTTGATCTAGCACCAAGATGATGGGCAGTGCAATTCACCGTTTTTCGAGACGCCTTTGAATAATTGCTGCCATTACCGAATTTTTTAGAATTTTCTGACAAAATATTCTTCTAACATTATGATTCACTGTACCATTGAATTTAATAAATAAATTTTGACTGTGGCTTCCAAAATCATTCATAACAATCAGTGCCGGAATTAGACTTTCTGATGCCCTAAGCAATTCACTCCTGTGGTGCCCTCTAGACATGAAATTTTTAAAGACAAAAAAAAGGCCCCCACCTTTTAAAACCATACAACATTTTCTTCTTTCTCTTTTTTTTACCATAGAAAAAAGGTGACCCCACAACGTAATGCTCTAAGCAATTGCTTATTTTGCTTATATGATAATCCATAACTGATAACAATGTACCTGTTTGAGCACAAATTAACCCCACCTCCCACCATTAAATAAAATATTAAACTATTCTAATTAATTCTTGAAACATCCTGAACATGTTTACCTCCTTTTGGTGTAGTATCCTCAATTACAACTCTATTCAGTGCTAAATCTAGCAGATCATGTGCTAAAGCTTGGTAAGTCCATGTGTGATGCAATGGAGTTGCCATATCAACATTCCTATCTAATATAATTAGTAAGGGTCGGTGAAAATTAAAATTTCCAGATTGAGTGTCAATGGAAAAAAGATTGTTTCGGGCATCAAAGAGGTTTTCCCTTAGTTTTTTGTCCAGTTTTTGGGCTACCATTTCAGCTGCATTTCCTTTAGGACTTCTTATAATTGGCACAGTTCCTATAAGAGTAATTCATAAAAAAATTCTTCGAACACACACAACAAATATATGTTTCTACCTGCAGTTACAAAGACTGAAAACAAACTGTCAACAATACTATTCATTATTGTCTCCATGTCAGTATCCTTAATATCTCCTTTATTTATCGCTAAAAAAAAAAAATATTTTTAATACCTAATACCATTTTAAATGTCCAGCTCTGTGTATTTTAAAATTGTATGTATTTTCTGTTCTGGTACTTTGTATTTACATATATACAGACTGTCCACAAATGGGATTAACAAGAGAACAAATGGAACAAAATTTTGGTCCATTTGTCCTCTTGTTAACTCCATCCGTGGACAGTCTGTATTACTCAAAATCTAAAATGATGGAACTTGAATTCTTTATGGCAGTGAAATAACTGATTTTTTTCCTCCTTTGATGGCATTTCTAACAAACTACTGTACAGGCCACTACATTACCAATCATAATATACTATAAACTTTTATATTGAGGAATTAATAGGTTATAAATAAATATGTAAACTAAGAGATTTACCATAATATGATAAGGCATCACTGTTTTGGTGTCTCTGAACAAACATATCATCTTCCAAAGATATAAAGTTTACATACTGATCATAAATCTAAAACAGTTAATATTTATATTTAAAAACATAAACTATACTACAGACCCACCAAGGGTTTAGTCTGAAAGTCAGTATAGAAAAAGTACTTGTCGAGGTACTTGTATTAACCTACATGATAATATTTAGGGAAAAACGACCTACCTTGTGAATATTAGCCACACAGTTAGCTTCAATAGCTGCTGAGGCCAAGTCTTCAAGTTTTTGTCTTGATATAGGAGAAATAAAATTTAAATGGTAAATGTCATACACTCCTTTTTGAAAATCTTGTTTAATTCTGCCCAAGTTTTCATCTGTTGGAGCACAAAAATATACAACTGGCACCTCAGGAATTGGATCTCTATCGGAATGTAATTGTCTACAAATTAGAAAATTCTGATGTAGTATTTGTAATCATACTTAAAACATTAAGATCGCAAATTATACGATCATAATGTAAATTTAAAGTTCATAGGATCAGCCAACCAAAGAGTTTGTAGATCTTGACTTACACAAACAATGTTACACCTTGTTCCCGTAGCTCCTTTACAGATATAAGAGGTGAGATAATGTCTTGTCCGACTCTATCATATACTAATATTTTCCAGGAGGGCTCTGAGGGTCCAGATTTCATTAAGGGTTGATTTAAATTTAACATTTGTTTAATGGCATCTTAAAAGAAAAATAAGTATGTATAAGTGGGCCTCAAATTGCTATTATTTATTTAAAAAGTACCTTTTTGCCTTTGTCTTAACGAGCTCATTTTGAATATAATTGGCTAAAATCACAATAAAAAGACTACAGTACATTAAAAACTTTAATTTTCATTTTTAAAGTGACGTGACAGGATCCAGCGGAGACTTGTTTTGACATAAGCAATTTCTCAAGGACGAATAGTATGTTAGTTTTCAAGTGGTTTTGGTCAGCAAATAGCTGAAGTAATTCGTAAAATAATTATGAATTTTCGTAAAACCCTTTTAATTGAAATACACTGAAGTAAGTAAGTAATTTGTACTCGTTCTCTCTTATAAGGTCTTGAATTTTTTTACCCTAGTTTTCACGTAAACGTTTTTCTAAACAGAAAAATTATTATGTATGACGTCACAATTCGCCTACCGGTCCAATATTTATCAAATCCCAGATGGTAATTTCCCAATTAAATACTCTACCGGGGCTGTTGACGTGTCTATGTTACTTGCCTAACCTTAAAAAAATATATTTTTTGGAAATTCATTTAAAAATTAGAATTTTTGAAAGTTTATTTATTTATTTTTTCATTTATATGGGTTTTAGTAACCACGGAATATATTTATCAGAGTTTTACAACACGCTAAACCAGTAAATACAAGAAATAGTGATTTGGCTCTGGAAAGGATTTTTCTTGCCTGTGAAAGTGAGTTTAGAATGCAATGCTTCCCAGAAGACGTCATACAGGTTCAGAAAGTGAAAATTCAGTTGTAAGCAACGAAAAACCTTGGTTTAATACCGAAAAGTTTAACATTGTCAATAGTTCATACCCCAATAATGTCTCCGAAGATTATTATCTAGACGATCATATTGAGGACTACAAGGAACCTGAACTCATAATGACGGCCAGAGACAGAACTGGTGAATTTGTAAATACTATTCAAACTTTGCAGGTATGTCCAATTTCTAATCATTTACCTAAATACATAAAGATAAATACAAAGAATGCCAGGGTATGGTTGATCTCACCTCCTAAGAAAAAAATTATGTATATACCTATTTTATTAATCCTGGTATGTCTTTAATTTCATAGTAAAAAATATATATAACAACCGAAATATAAATTTTAATGCTTTTTTTTAGAAGGTATGATTTAAGATGTTTTAAAAAAATAGTGGCTTTAAAATGTTTATACATTTATTTATTTATTTATTATTATTTATAGGGAAGAAATATTGCTAGAGCTGTTGCCGCACGTGATCCACGAAAATCTAAAGTAATCCAAAGTCACTCAGAGTTTATGCTTATTGCCAAAAATGTTGGCAAAAATATAGCAAGTACTTATGCTAAGTTGGAAAAACTAACACTATGTAAGTATGTTTCTTTAGCTTA
>JACEGR010005495.1:0-72495 GCA_014170235.1 Listronotus bonariensis
AAAATCAAATAAATTTATATGTTTTTTTTTTGTTAATTATAAACTCTGTCTTGGAACAAGCTCAGAAGCAAACAAGGTTTAAGATTTAATATGGATTTTCCAAAATATGTCAAAACCATATTTTGGTATTTGGGCTTCTTCTACTTGTGGAAGAGAAAGCTACTATTTTCTGTATTAATTGGCATCTAGTATCTCTTACTTGCAGAAAATTTAATTTTTAGTTACTAGTGGTCTCGAAAAACCAAGCAACAAGAAAAACTTAATTTACTAAAATGTGTAAGTAAATCGTTTATTTCAGAACCTCGCCAAGTGCAGTTTATTCAATTTAAAAATTAAATTTAACTAAAGACAATAATGCACCGGACGTGTTTCTGCTATAAAAAAATATCTTTAAAAGGTGCAGGAGAAACTGCTACCTACCACAATTTTATAGGCTTAAATATGACGATCTAACCCAACTCGTCCAAAAGTAGATGAGTAGGTGAAGAGTTATTGCTATTTGATTTCCTGAAATACTAAAATTATTTTCTGGACACCCTTTAAAACATTTAATTTTGATATGACCTATGTATTATATAGCAGACTTTTACTTACATTGCAGCAAATTTAAAAAGTCCAAAGATGTAATAGCGTTAAATTAAAAATAAATTAATTGCACCCCTGCATTTTTAGAAAAACATCATATATCACAAAAACGAATAAAATTTGACACTACTAGTCTATCTAAAAAAAATAACTTTGATAAGTCTCACTTTTTTATGACACCCTGTATAGACTAAAAATGATTTTATACTGTGGCCTTATCCGACCTTCTATATGTTCCCCATTTACTTTATAAAAACTCTATGATTATTCAGCTACAGACCGTGTCGAATATAGTGGACCACCCTGTATATTATTTTAAATAAGCCAAAAAGGCTTGCAAAATTTGTCCCTTACGGAATATAGCCTCTTATTTCTAATATTCTCTCTTAGTAGCCGAAATAAGGATTTACTATTTAAAATGCAAAAATGGTTTTCTTGAAACTTAATTTTAGCCATTTTAATATTGTCATTGGACACCTAAACCCTAATTATATATGCAGGTACAGACTTTTCTACCTAGATAGACTATAGTAAAGGTATGTAAATAAAACGGAGTTCTTTTAAACATTACTTTTTCCCAAATTATAGTACTACAGTTGAAGTGTTGACAGTGTAAGCTTCTTAAATGGATAACTCAAGTAATTATTCCGAATTATTTGTGGAGGTAAGGTTCTACTCACTAGTATTTAAAAATTACTTTTTGTTTAATTTTTATGCTTTCCCATACTTAAAAAGGTCTCTTTATAAAAATTTATTATTTTTGTACAGAGGTATCTCGATGTATGTGTATTCCGGTAACACAGGTCTACAAAATAAAAAAAATGGTCTGTGCTGGGTATCAAACAAAGATTTTCTGTCATATTTTTTGCCGCTAAATACGATTCTGAAGTCAAAACTAGAGGTCAAACTGCAAAAAACCGAATTGCGGGGGCCAAGAGGGCACTGGCATTTTTTTATTGAAAGGGGGTTATGTAGCACCTAAACTTAAAGGTCCTTTGACACTCTATTAATCGCCACTTTGTTTTTGAAATACCATTAAAACCACACTGTTTATATAGTATTTAAGCCAAATTTCAAATGGTTGTAAGTCTGGAACGGCTGGACGGAGAAAAGTGGCGTTAAATAGAATATTAAAGGGCTTTTAAAATGAGGTGCTACATAACCCCTCTTTTAATAAAAAATTGCTAGTGCTCCCTTGGCCCTCGCAATTTTTTGCAATTTAACCTAGTTCTGACTTTAGATTCGTGTTCAGCGGCAAAAATATATCAAAAAGTCTACGAGTAATATCGCTTTTCCTGTACAGCTATTTATTGAAAGGCAATAAAACATACTTCGCTGTAAACCTTAGTGGTATTCTTTCGAGACATGATCAGGTATTTTATTATTTCGTACACTCGCGTTTCGTACACTTCCAAAATCTATGTACCTAAAATATTATCGTTTTGTACACTAAATTATTTTATCCTTTTTATTCTTCTTGTGTGACTCACTGACCATTGAGATGACTCAAAGGGCCTAGGTATTAATGTATATTTGATTTGTAATTATTGAGGTTGAACAATACCAGGTAGGTAAAGTAATTAATGGACATATACTATATAATCGATTGTTATATTTTATTTCTAATATAAGACGTACTTACAGAAAAAATGCATTACTACAACATAATAGAGCAACGTTGTGACCTACAGATTTCTACACCGAAGTGTTCGAAGAAATACACAGATTTGGACAGTCGTTTATCCAAAATAGTAGATAAATATTTACATAAAAATATTAAAATGAATCAGACTTTACATCGTTTAATATATATTGTAAAACTTGATGGGTAGATAATTAAACATTAATTATAATTAAATTATTTTAATACAACTTGTATTTAAATAAATATTTTATAATTCTGCATCTTATATGTGACCAATAAATATTTTGATAATTTGTTAAAATTAGTTTTAATTTATGTTACCATATTTTATCAACTATTAGAGAGATAGGTACCTACTTCAAATTTTTGTGTACGAAACGAGAAGTCGAAAACTGAATATTTAATCTTGTGTACGAAATAAGAATATTTGGTGGAAATTTTTGAGGTGTACGAAACACGAGTGTACAAAACAAGAATAAATTCATGATCAGTAACCAAACTGATAGAAGTGAAACTGATACTATTCTTCTGAAACCTTTGTGGTTAACCTTATTCTGAATGTTTATTAATATTTCAAAATGAAATCTGTCCCATAATCAAATGATCATAATCACATGCAAGTGACTGAACTGATAGAAGTGAAACTGATAATTTTTTAAAATAATATCACTCTAATTGCCTTTTAAATTTAAATCGCGCAGGTATTTTATTTCAAAGACAAGGGGTGCATGTACACCTCTTTGTATTAAAACATATTTTGTACGATAATAAGTTAGGTGACGTCCTTGATTAAATAAGATATAAGAGCCATGGTTGATATTGATGCAAATATCATACTCTAAGTTGCTTTCAGTGTATAGAATTAAATATTTTTACAACCATCTAATTTGTGTCAACATTTTATTGTTCAGGTGATACCTTATTTAAAAGGGTTTTTAACACATTGTTGGACACTAACTAAATGGAAATAAGGTGCATTGTGACACATTAGCATTTGTAAAGTTTGCGACAACCTTACACTTTTTAAATTGTTAGGAACAATTTTTAGTGGAAAAGAAAGAGTTTTTAGCTGTTTCCAGAGTATTTAAAAAAACGGTCCTAACCGTCCAGTCACATCAGAGCAAATAATTTTTGTTTGATGCGATAAGACTGCTACTGCCGGCAGACTGATTTAGCCGTCTTGCCACAGGATAATTATAAAATATGATACAATGTGACAAAACGGTAATAACCGCCATGAAATAAAAAGCACTCTACAAGTAATACAATATATTTATTACCACACAAATTTATAAAAATGGTAAATTAACATAAAACTCTTGATTAACAAAAAAAAACTAAAGCACTGGAACTTAAAGGCTAAAAATAAACGGGAAAAAAGCTAATCAGCAAACAAGTAAGTAATTATTTAGCATGAAAATAATAACCCTAACTAACGTTTTTTATCTACTATTATCACTAGTGTGCCACTCTTCAAAGCACTCAGGACAAAGAGCGGTCTTACATGCCTTACATCTGTAGCTAGTTTCTTTGCGCTTCCCATTTTTGGTACACACCTTGCAACGAAGAAAGTGATTTTTCCTTTTGGCACCCTCTTGTAATGGAATCTTCTCTGGGAAATGACCAATAACGGGAACTTCAGGTGCAGTATCCACCCGAACATTTTTCTTTTTACCTAATCGATTAGAGTGAATCGAAATTTTACTCAGCAAATCATGAGCAGTAAAATTTTCTTCTATTTCTAACAGCTGTCTTATAAGTTCATCACGAAAATCTAAAAATCTGATATTTTTGCATTGTTTTTTGTATAGGTAAAACGAGTTCCACACTGATAAGTCAATTAAGTGGAAAATGACTTTTTTATTCCATTTTATAGTTTTCCTAGGTGACGAATAATAGGATGTCATTTGGTCACACCTATCGACGCCACTCATATAGCTATTGTATGAAGAAATTTCCTTTGGTTTTATTTGTTTTGCTCCGTAGCGATTAGTTACTTCAATTAACTCTGGATGATTTGCTGTAGTGATAGCCAACACCTCGCGTTTGTCTTTCCATTTTGAAATATAGACGTGTCCTTGTCGTCGCCATGTATATTCGCCCCTTTTTAGTTTCTTGCTAACTACTTCTTTAGGGTTGTGTTTTCTATTACCTCGAAGGGTTCCAACACTATGAGTTTTTTGTTGCAAAAGTGTGTTGGATAGGGATACACTATTGTAATAGTTATCCATGTACAAAATGTGCCCTCTATTCAGATAAGGTTTCATAAGTCGGATTACTAAATCTTCAATTTTTGAGAGCTTTACTTCTTCTTTGTTTGCAGAATAAATCTCGATATTTAGAACAAAGCCGTCAGCAGAAGTCAGTTCATAAAACTTAATACCGTATTTGGCCTTTTTTCCTTTCATATACGTGCGAAAACGAAGTCTTCCTCTGTGCAATAAAAGAGACTCATCCAGTGAAAGTTCTTTTGAGGCGAGTACGCTGACTGAAAACTATTTAGCAGCATATTTAATAACGGGTTTACCTTAGCCATTCCCTTAGCACTTTTAGGTGCAACTGACAAACATTGCAACAGCTGTTCGTATCTTCTTCCAGACATAACATGTAGGAAAATCGGATGGAAGTATAACGGGTTAGTAGTAAAAAGGCGTCGTCTGTGTGGCATAGAAACTTGGGCCTGTAAAAGGCATAACCCTATAAATTTTTTCATTTCCTGAGCATCTGTTTCTCGAAATTTACTTTTTCTGCTATAACGAGTCGATGGCCTATTCATAGTGCAAACCGTATTACCATAATCGTTTGTACACTGGACAAGAAGATCTAAGATATCTGGAGTAAACACTGTACAAAACACTTCCAAAGCCGTCATAGCAGGATGTAAGTTAAGTTTTACCCCGGCCTCGTTCTCTTTAAAGGAAAATACGGGTATATCCTTTATATTTTCTGTCCAGTCTTCATTTTCCTTTTCGTTTGCGGTTCCTTGCTGCTCGTTTTCATTTTCAAAAATCGTCTCATTCACTTCTAGATCCCCTCGGATGAGGATGATAACTGTCCATAATTGTTTGGGCTAGAAGTTCGTGTGAGAAGGGTATATGAATTAAGGGAAGAACTTCCTTCCTCATTTGGATCCAAATCAGGGTCTGACCCATATTTCCCATCATCGCTAAATGGGTCATGGCGGGTGGAATTACTTTCATTATCATCGGACATTGCCTCATCCAGTAGACGTAAAAGTCGGTTTTGCTCGCGCTCATATTCACCTGTCATCTGAAACAAAACCAGATATGTAAATAAATAACACACGTCAATATAATTTCATAACCGAAAAGCAATAAAACTATTTACTTACTATTTTAACGGCTAAATCGCAAACACGTGCAGCAACAAACACAAATATATTCGCAAATCGACACACACCCACTGACTTCTAACAAAGTACTACTGCTTAAGACGGCTACAGCGGTCGTGATGCGACACCCGGGTTAACCGGAAATAGTGGGGAGCCCTAGAAGTGGGAGATAAATTAGAGGTGTAATACGACACATCTAATATATACAGGGTGATCTGGGGTGTTAACTAGAGCGTAATCCTTGCATAAAAATATAAAAAGTTCCTATAAAACATACATGGCCGAAAATGCATATTAAGGAGTTACAACCCTTTGAAAGTTACTAAGAAATTTAGGTTTTTATTTTAATATCTTTATGATTAAAAAAAGGGGAAGTTTGAAACTTTTCAAGGTTATATTTTTGTGGGCTAATTTTATGGTGAAACCAATTTTCTTCGCCTTGACGCTTATGTGGGGTGGTTTTTGAAATCTTTAAGCCACACAAACAATCTGTTTTAGTTGTTAGAGTACGCAAAACGTATGAGTTCTGCATTACTAGATATAATATTGAAAATTATACTCATTTACATGCCCGGTATTTTGAAACGTTGATTCATCGATATACAGGATTATTATTTAGTTGGTTCTTTCCTTTTAGCACTGTATTAAATGTAAGAAAATAGAAAAAGTTTTGAAATAAAATGATGTTCGAAAATGCTTCCTTCTCGAGATACAGGGTGTTAACGTTTTGTGAAAAAAATGCTTTTATTAATAATAACAATAAAAGTTTGAAACTTTCCTACCACTTCAGATATTTTCACAAAATTTGGTAAAAAATGTTTGACCATTAATTTACATTACTGCTGTAACTCTTTTAAAATTTATTTTTACCAGCGGCTTTTAAACAGGATAATTTGCAGGGGGTGCGAACATTTTTGAAGACCAAAGAAGCTATGCCTTGTTATATATCATATATGTGACCTAAAGATTTTGAAAATGCAAGTTCACCGCCTTGCACCTCCCTCCCGGCGCATATGCTTGTTTATTCATAGGCATAAACTCTAGATGCAAGTAAACAGTTTTCGTAACACTCTTTAATAGCTAACATCTTGTCAATTCGGCGTTCAATAGAAAACAAAGTTTTAAGTTATTGACAAGTCATAAACTACATACAGGGTATTTCATGAAGGGTGGATAGATAGCATATCTTAGGAAGTAATAGTCCTAGGACAGTAAAAAAAATCCTATTAAGGAAATTGCTGGAAAATATTCTCAAGTTCCTAGCAGTACCGCTAGGGAGCGTAGTTTTTTTTTCTTTGGACAAACCACGAAGACTTAAAGCCTAAATACTAACGTACCGTGGGTGTCTTAAGCGAGGTAAGAGGGAGTTTGTTGACACGGGACTTAAATACTTGAAGATTTGGGGGGAGGAAAGACCTCCGCGGGCAGCAGGTTCCACATTCTAGAAACTCTAGGGATAAAAGAACTAAAAAGTGGGAAGTTTGGGGCCTATCCAGTTGGACCACATAGTGATACATACGCGCGGAATAACGAGTTTCTCTGTTGGGAACCGTGAGTGGAGGAACTATTTTGGACAATTCTTCAGAGCAGAAGCCATGGAAGTACCTATAAAAGCGATAGATCCCCCACAGCCCGACGATGGGCAAGAAAGGGAAGCCTTTCTGTAAGTGAAGGATCATTAATGAGACGAATAGCTCTTCTTTGAATAGAATCCAGAATGCTTAGGGTAGTAGCTATAGTCATATCTAAAAATTGCATTTTTCTTGAGAATAGCCCCATATGAGGTATAAAATAAGTACTAACGTAGTAATACTGCAAGTATTCTTTATTATATATTATATCAAAATTAAATTAAATTTACTACAACAAAATTAGATAACCGCATGTTATTATCTTCATTCGTTTAAAAGTTATTGCCGAAAGAACGCGTTTTACTAAATTCGTAAAAAAAACAATTAAATTTTAAAATTTATGAAATCAAGTGTGCCATGGCAAACAAAAAGTGTTGTTAAACTTTGTTTTATTTATAATTTAGTTATAAATGATAATAAAAGGACCTATAAAATTAATAATAATAATAACATAAGTAATTAAGAAAAATACAACAATACTAACCGTATTAAAAAGGACAACGGAGACTTTATGAATGTTCAAAATGACCACCGTTTTGCAGAATGCATTTGTTAAGTCTCTTGGTGGTACTTAAAACGGCCGCCTTGATTTTAGCTCATGCGAGCGAAGATATAGCATTTTGTAATCGTTTGATCATGTTTTGTCTAGTAGTTGGGCGTGTTTGATAAACTATGTTTTTATAGGAATATTAAAAAAAAAAAAAAAAAATAATAACCAATTTTGAAGAAATTTGTTCCAACCCACGAGACCTCGTTGGTTTGAAGATAAAAGTCACTAGGAACATTTATTCTAAAAATTATTTTATTGTATTTAGGTAACTTGCAGTAAAAATTTCTTACCAATTACCTTTGGACTTCTGTACCTAAACAGGACGGTTAATCTTTAATTGTTCAGCACAAATTTTGTTTAAAACTTTAGTATTTTTTAAGTCATAAAATGTATTTTACTAAGATTTACCTTTAAGCCGACAATACATTTAAAAGGGTAAATAGAACATTAGAAATCACGAAATAATGTAGAGAAAGCAATATTTATATATTTTTAGATATGTACAAGTTTTATGGTCATTGGAACTTGTGGAAACTCACAAGGGTAAAGCTTTTGAGGAATGCACAGCTGATCTGCAAGTCGATATGGTTATAGGTGCTATTATCGAATGTACTCTAACCTGTCTTTGTAGACTTGTTTCCAGAATTTTAAGTGAAAAACAAGCAAAATATAGTATTATTATGGATGCAATTTTTAGCACAGCAATGGTAGTCTTGGGTAAGTCAAATGTTTTCGGTAGACTTATCTTATAATTTTATGTTATTCGCAATGGCCGACATTGCCCACAGCTGGATTTTTTACTAACAACGCGTTACGGGTAAAGAAATTTATGCAGGATGCGGTCAGGGACTTTTTTCGAGCATTGAATAACTCTAATTTTTCAGAACTCTTTTTGGGTATATTAAGTCACCCGCAACGCGAATGATAGTTTCATTCGCCGCGGTTTTGCTTTGTCGAGCATTTCTTTTGCCCACGTCGCAGTCTGTCCTGCGCTATATCTAGAATACGTTTCAAGTCAAACATCGAATAACAATACAGGGTGCTTCATTAGTGCGTCGGGCTTCTACAGCGCCTTAACTATGAAAGTTAAAGATTTTGTTTAAAGTGGTTTATGAATAAGAGATAAAAGTCTATTTTTGGAAAATATTTTGTTTATATAATATACAGTGTACTCAAATTTGCCCTACTAGAATTTGATCAATTAGTTTTTAAGAAAATTAAATTTTCTTAAAAAAATATGTAAAAACATCGATAAAGGAAACAATTTCCCCAAGTCGATGAAAAGGTTACTGTCTCCAAAAAGAGTTAAATATGATTGTAGAGGGTCAAAAGATACCCTTCTATAATTTTAAGCTAATTTTGACATACAAGTTGCTCAAAAATCGCCTCCCAATAGTCAAAAATTCAATAGGTTTTTTCTCGGTTTTTTTAAATGGAACTCCCTGTATATTATTATATATATCATATTACATGGAAAACAAAACACTAAACGAAAGATAAAAATAGAAAATTAACAATTAAAAAAAAATGTATTTGTGTTTACAATAGTTACTCTTGTTCTTGACAGAAGAATCTGCAGCGACCTCAGATAAGGATTAAAATACTGATACTAATAATTGAAACTTATTTTAGCTGTATAATCGTGTCAATTTTCCATATTGACTAATACTTCGTTTCGAGGAGCTAAGCGCCCGCGATCTACCTCTGTTACGTTATCAAAACATTGTCACCAACATTAACTGGTGAAAATTTGCTTTGCAATTGACTAAGTATTTTATCAGTTTTTTGTTTAAGCCTTTGTTTGCAACCTCTTCTCTCCGTATCAGTCGCCTTTTTATTACCACAAAGTTTGCATAATGGTAAATCAAATTCAGTGGCACCATCGTATGCAATGACTCATTACACTCAATGCACTTATTGCGTGAGACATGCATGCTATCACAAACAAAACATGTCTTCATATCGACATTTTCATTTACCAACTTTCCATATTTCTTTTTTCAAAGATTCTTTTATTAATTTTACCCCTTATCAAATTATACGTGTCACAGATAATTTATCTCCAACGCATTCTTAATAAATCTTAGCACCCAAAACGCGACGTAGGCAAAATAAATCCTTTACAACAAGTAATAAAAGCGTCCCAAAATTTCATTTCTGTTGTGGATGATGAAATGTGGCCACAACGCCTTCTGGCCAATTCTCATTACTCAGTGCTCGAAATAAAGACTATCCGGTCGCACCGTGCGTAATTTACTATAACCATAACGCGTTCTGTGCAAAAAAATCTAATAATAATAATAATATATTTTTTTTATTAAACGAGTGGTCGAATAATATCTTATTGTAAATAAGTTCTGGCCGTTCGCTATTTTCATACAATTGCTTGCTCATTTTAATTTTTTGTTTTGTATGAATAACTATTTCGTCCAATACTTCTACAGTAAATAAAAGTTTCCATATTTAAACTGGATTCCGTTTACCACTAAGAACTCTAGCTGGACCCTTCTAACCAAGTAAACAAATGATAATTTTTTAGCCCTTGTTCTCACTTGCTTGTTGGGTGCTTTCTTAGACCATTTAAAGCAGTTTTTTCCATAAAAGGCAGGTCCATCTTCGCCAGAACTTTCTTCACTATCCTAACTTGTTTGCGGAATATTGTCTGCATTTTCATCAGCTGATTGTTCATCGGCAGATTCGAGGTCACTTAATATGGCAAAATCTGGATCTAAAGCCCTATCCCTAATATCACTAGTCTCTTCTTCATCTTCATTATTCCATTGTAAAAGGGTTTCCCAAAAATTGGGATCTCCGGAACAAACGCGCTTACCTGCACTCATACTGAGCATGGGTCAAATCGACCCATACACGCGATATTTTCGAAGAAATTACGCAGCAAAATTTACAACACAAACACTCAGCGGTTGAAGGCGTACTAACTTTTCCACCTGATGGTGGAAAGAGTCAGCAGACATAAAAGTATGGCCAGTTTGCAAATATTTTATTTTTAGTAAATCTAGATTTACCTCTGAGGAGTTAACTAAATAAATAAAAAAACAATACAAAGCCCAATTCTTATTTTGAGCGGCGCAGTTATCCAGCCAAAGTGTTATTTCTTTTGCATCACGGTTAAAGCAAAGAAATTTGTAGAATGTTGAGATAATATCAGATTTGCTCCTTCCGGCCACTCCTTCATGCCAAATAGTAGCTACTGGTTTATTTTTCACAGAGTGCTTTCCAAGTGGAACAAAACTCTCATTGAAACAAATAATCCGAGGAGTAAAAATAATTTCTTTAAACATCTCACAGCGTGGTAACATTATAACCTACAAACATAATTTGAAATTCAGTTAATTGTCCTATGTTATGTAATCAATTCATACGTACCTTCTGCAAGTTTGCAGAAAAATACAGTGATTCAGAATTTAGTGCAGAAAGAGATGCATCTATTTTATACTCATTTCTGGCCTCTACAGCACTTTCATAATGGGTTTTCCATTTTCCACAATCTTCACAGTCACAATTAAGATTTTTTTGTCATGTTTTGTATTTTTGCAATGAAGATCAAACGTTTCGCATTGCCAACACTCTCATGGCCCAACGCTGCAAAAGAAATATTCATCTCCACTACTTGCTGCCGATAAAGTTCATAGGAAATATTTATGTTAGGGTTCTTTTTAAAAATCTTGATGCATTAGCTTAATATTAGGGTAAAGTGGGGGAATACCGGCCCCTTAAGGAAAATCTGTAATATCTTTAAGATTTTATGTTCTAGGGGGAAGTGAGAAGTTCAAGTGGTAGGTAAGGCATTAGGGAATAAAACCCATGTTTATTAAAAATTATCAAAACATTTTTATAAAAATACAGTATTTTAAAGAAATATTTGAGTGGTCGATATTACCCCATGAAGTTGGCGGTCTTGTTCTTGCCGCGCCGCACTCTCGGTTAGCTCAATCTCAGGGTATTCTTTACTCATTACGACGCGTTTGATGCACGATGGCCCGGTAAGTGTCCCGTTTCGCGCCCTTGTCCTTAGTTCGTCGCGTTGCGCGACATTTATAGTCGGCCGTGTCTCGACGCCACCCCGAAACGCCGCTCGCTTCGCCTTGTCCCGCTCAATTCGCCGCTCTTCTAGGGTCTTCCAAGCGTTGTATTTAAACGCGGCTGGCAATGTGAACTCAGTCACATAATTACACGTGAAAGATTCGTCATCGCGGCTACCCCCGCCCAGGTCAAAATTAAACGTCTCCCTAAGCGGAGCGACGTCACGAGTTAGCGCAGAAAGGCCCAGTTCGCTGTCAGTTTTTTGTCCCGGATCGGTGATTTTTGTAATGCCAGGTCGGTGGGCGGTACTGCCCGATAGGGTACTTCCTCCCCTTTAAAACCCACCCCCGTTGACTCCCGTAGCGCGTCTGCATTTCCTGCAAACCCCCTCCCAAAGATACGATTTATGACGCGGGATTTTTTCGCGCACGGAGCTACATTTTCCTTTTTATCGAAAAATGCAGATTTGCCAGATGGGCGGTTTAGGTGCGGGCGGTTAGGGGATGAACCCCCTTAGCCCTGGCATGTGTTTCTGCCCTTGCAAATGAACCCCGGATTTTTGACGGGGCGTTGAAAATGCCCTTCCCCGACCTCGCGATTTTTTGACCAGTTTGAGTTTGCATTCCGGCGCGGAAGGCCCTAGCACCTTCTTGCGGTGAAGTAACAGGAGCGGCCAGCCCCGTCCAGAATAGGCAAAGGCTGAGCTGCACCCTTAGCTCTTTGTTTCTTCCGTTGCTCCCTTCTTTTTAGGGTTTTTGCATTTGCCTTTCTGGTCAGTGCTGGTCGTCCCTGGGTAGTAGTTTTCCCCGTTGGTAATGGGGGTGCCGGAACGGCAGGTGTCTCGGCAGAGCAGCTTCCGAAAGGTGCCGCAATGCCGAGGACCGGTGGGTCCCTTTTCGGACCAGCGTCCTGAAAATCGAATGGGGTTGTCGGGGTCTCCACTGCTTCTAATGAAAACATGTTGGTTCTATTTTTTTGGTGGTTTTTTTATTAGTTTCTTTTTCCTAAGAAAAGTTTTACAAGTTTCACTTCACAAAATATATTTACTTTTACAAAATTCTAAATCAGATGTTACTAAACCAACCTACAACCCCACTTTTCCAAGCACCCCTGCTTTAATGCTAGTTCTGCCGCGCAATTCCGACTAACTGCCTAAAGGGCCAAAAGTAAATGCTCTTCTGAGCTTATGTTTATTATTATTTTGTTCTTTTATGACTAATTATTTATTTACACTTTACTTGACTATATACAATAAAAGAAGACACAACAAAACTCTAAAAATCCAAAGAAAATCAACAGCTTAACTTCTACTTATTTTACAAGAACTTTTGTTAATGTTTTTTTTAAAAAAGCTTAAATTTTGTCACACAATTCGATAGCAAAAAAGCCAAGGTGCTTCTCAGGCGCTTGTCCGAAAAGAATGACTGACGATTCCAAAATACCACCCCTCCTAGGGCGCACTTTGGTATCCAAAACTGGCTACCAAAGCGTGCCCGAGAAAAAAAGGTAAATCGTCAGTTTTTTCTTATTATGAAAAATAAAATTTAAAATGTATTAAGATAAAAGTGGGGTTTTTTACACTTCTAATAACTCTTAATTTAAGTCAACATTTTTGACTTTACATGCTAGGTTTTTACAAATTCGATAGTTTACTCATGTCCGGTATTAGTTTGGGGTAACAGCTTGGCCAGGGGCGTAATTAGGGGCTCGGAACGTGGCTCATGGCATAACATGAGGCTAGCTGGGGTTTTGTTCGTAACTGGCATCGGAGTATTTCTAAATTTTTTAATTATTTTTGGTAGTTTTGTGACCCATTCTCGATCCGCTTCTTTCAGTTCCATCTTTAGTTGGCCGAAGGAGGTCCAATCTCCCCCTGGTATGTGTTCATATCGCGACACAATCGCCGTCTGCGGAAAGACCTCCCTTATCAAACTCTGGCGCTTCAAAAGGGTTTGATCAACTATGATAACCGCCGGCTGACCTCCGAACCCGTCTATCTCCCGTTCCAAGAACCGCCGAATCACCGTGGTGCTGGGCGTGCATACCTCCGTGCACCCGAGCCACCCGCTATAAACGTCCCGGAACGCCAACACGGCTGAAAATCCCTCCCTTGTCCGCTTCATTCCTTCTATCCACGCCAGTTGTATCAACTCAAAAGGTCTCACGCATTCCACGACTTTGCCGCCCAATGTCTCTACTTTGTTACAAAATGTACATTTATTTATAATTTCATCTATGTTTTGTTCCATTTTGGGCCAACCAAAGACTATTGCCATCAGTTCTTTTACGATGTCCGCTCTTAAGTGACCATTTCCGTGAATCTTCTTTACCAGTTTTGTTCTATACCGCGTGGGCACCCATAACTGCACTTTCGTCACATCATCTTTGTTTTTGATGAACAACCGCCCAGCATATGTGGAGAATGGTCTGAATGCTTTTCCTAATGCCTTTTCGGTCAGCACTTTTTCGGTTAGGTCTGCAGTAACATGGTCTATATTTTGCTGCCTCATACAATCCTCAATTGTTTCCATAATGATTGCTGGTAGTACCCCCAACCTTGCTATGACGTCTTCATTAGCTATTAGTTGTGCCCCCGCCCAAACTGTTATTTCCAAATGTTGCATATTATGCAACTTTGTCATATTCATGTATGTCAGTTTGTGACGCGCTTTCTTTTTAATTTTTCGGGTCCGTCTGGACCAACCCAGACCTGCGTGGCCGCGTCCGACGCCACGCAGACGCCACTTAGTTGGGCGCCATGAAGTGGGCGGTCTTGTTCTCAGGGTATTCTTTACTCATTACGACGCGTTTGATGCACGATGGCCCGGTAAGTGTCCCGTTTCGCGCCCTTGTCCTTAGTTCGTCGCGTTGCGCGACATTTATAGTCGGCCGTGTCTCGACGCCACCCCGAAACGCCGCTCGCTTCGCCTTGTCCCGCTCAATTCGCCGCTCTTCTAGGGTCTTCCAAGCGTTGTATTTAAACGCGGCTGGCAATGTGAACTCAGTCACATAATTACACGTGAAGGATTCGTCATCGCGGCTACCCCCGCCCAGGTCAAAATTAAACGTCTCCCTAAGCGGAGCGACGTCACGAGTTAGCGCAGAAAGGCCCAGTTCGCTGTCAGTTTTTTGTCCCGGATCGGTGATTTTTGTAATGCCAGGTCGGTGGGCGGTACTGCCCGATAGGGGACTTCCTCCCTTTAAAACCCACCCCCGTTGACTCCCGTAGCGCGTCTGCATTTCCTGCAAACCCCTCCCAAAGATACGATTTATGACGCGGGATTTTTCGCGCACGGAGCTACATTTTCCTTTTTATCGAAAAATGCAGATTTGCCAGATGGGCGGTTTAGGTGCGGGCGGTTAGGGGATGAACCCCCTTAGCCAAGATGCTTCTCAGGCGCTTGTCCGAAAAGAATGACTGACGATTCCAAAATACTCATCGCTTGGGGAAATGACAGCCACGGGCGGCAATTACCCATAATTTTGTTCATTGGCAAAAATCGCACACAAACATTTTCTTTTTTTTCCCATCGGTACATTTACTGTGAGCCCATCCAGAACAACTCACACATTTTAGCCAGAGTCCCAAATCTCCACAAATAATGCAAATATCTTCATTAACTTCAATGCCTGACGTTTCTTCTTCCTCATCACTATTAAGGTATGTTACCTTACTTTTCTTCCTGAGGTTTGGTTTTTTTTGTAAGGTGTTGATGTTTTTTTCCACCAAAACGCTCTTCTCAGCGAAGTTATCAAAAATTTGTCTTTTTACTGTTTTTACTTTTGACTGTCCTATTTTCTGCAACTTTTCCTGTTTTGCTTTTTCTTTTTTTTCCAAAGTTTCCTTCATGGGAGTGGAAGTAAATATTTCAGAATGTTGCTTTTTTCTACCTTTGATTTCTTTTTGGTTGGCAGAATTAATACCAGAATATCCAGGAACTGGTACTGGTATTATTTCTGCAAATGATAGGTTTTTACCGGTTTCATCTCCGCTTATGTCTACCTTTTTTAATAAGTTTTCCGCAGAAGCAAAATCTTCTTTTGTAAAAACATTAGGGTTGACAGGGAATATTCCCGTTACCTTAAACCCTTTAGTAGCCTTCTCGATGGTGGCAACTCTTCCAAAAGCTTTGTTAAATAAATCCGCAACCATACTGGGAGTAATTTTTTCTCCTGGATGACTTCTCATAAATTTATCACACTCTGAATTATACGCTGCCTTCAAAGGACCATAAAAGGTGACGTCAAGTGGTTGAATTTTATGAGATGTATGTGGTGGAATTGTGAGAATATGGATTCCTCTTTCTCTGCAAAAATTGTAAACTTTCAAAGTGCAGTGACTTGAGTGGTTATCTACTACTAACATAACCGGATCTTCTTTTGAAACTTTTACACAATGCTGAAAGTGCTTTAACCATTCAATAAATATATCTTCGGTTATCCATCCGTTATCTGAACATTGATAAATAGCACCTGGAGGTCCGTTAACCTTTAAATGATCGGCCATTCTTTTTCTGGCATATATAAACATTGGAGGAACGTAGATGCCAGATGCACTAAATGCACAAAGGACAGTAGTGTTTTTCCTCTCTCCCAACTAGTTATAAAACCCACTCTTTTCTGACCTTTTTTAGCGTAAATTTTGTTTGGACGTTGTACCGTTGTAATTCCAGTTTCATCAGCGTTAAATATTCGTGCTGGAGAAAATTTGTACATATCCATCAGAGTTTTAAGGTTTGCAAAAAAAAATCTATTTCTTCTTTATTAAAAGCCGTCACACGATTTACACTGGTCGACTCCGGTTTTCTTAAACGAATTTGTGGATTTCGTCGTAAAAATCCTTCTAACCAATCACGACCTGCAGAGCCTTTTTTCTCGTTAAACCGATGTTCGAGATTATTGGATTTGGCAAAAGTGTAGGCACTTTGTTGAATCTGTGTCGGTGTGATACCAAAAAGAGCTTGGCAAGATTAATTATTCGCTCCGATAATTCATGCTCCTCTTCTTGAGTAAATACTGGGCGTCGTCCCAATTGAGGTTTGGATACTCGCCCATCCCTACGTCGATCTTGAAGAGTAGCTCTTGGGATGGCAAAACTTCTTGAAACTTCCCGAACAGCACGTCCGCTTTCTATTGCGGCAAGAGCTGCCTGAAGCGTCTCGGGACTCCAAGAAGCTCTCGTAATTTTTCGCTTATAGGTCCGCGGCATCTGAAAAAAAGCAATGGGGTAATGCCGGCCATACAAATATTTTGTTGGCCGGAATAACCCCAAAACAATATTTTATAACCAAACAAATTATTTAAAAATGCCTTAACTTTCGTTGGTTTTGAGTAAACTGAGCTATAGAAAACAGAATTAAGTTTATTTTTACACAAACAAATTTTTTTACTACTTACGGTCTTTGAAATATGCAGCACCTAAATGACACTTTTCTTATAGTAGCACGTGCTTTTTTGATCAAATGAACTAAAAATTACACAGCTATACTCTTAGACTGCCTAAACGATACTAACTGTTATGTTTACCGAGGAGCGTCACTAGGGTACACTTGTCGCTTCAAAATATTTATTGGGGTGGGATAATCTTGATGGCCGGAATTTCCCCGAGGGCCGGTATTCCCCCACTTTACCCTAATATCGCTAGGAAGATATTTCCTATTTGGCGCATGTTCCCTTCTATAATGGGATATCCTGGGTCCAAAGGAATTTATGTGCTCAATTATCTGTTGCCTATCAATTTTCTTTTCAGAAGGGTGTCCTCGCTTTAGTGGTTTTACGAGTAAACATTTTGATTCCGTTTTATTCAAAATATCTCTAATTATTTTATCATTGTGAACTTCAAATCCTAAAATCGCCAAAAAAATTTTTTGCACACATTTACGTCAGTTCCTGTTTCAGATTTTAAGTAATAAACAACAGTGTTGTTACGCCTAGAATCTCCATCTTTAGTTTTTCTTTTCTTATCAATTTTCTTTGCGGAACTAAAAATAAATTGTCGTTGTTCTTCATTTTTTAATTCCCAAAATTCTTCATTTATAGATATTTGCCTGTCATTATTAATTTTTTGAGAACATTTTTTTGTGCAATTTTCTTTGCAAGTTTCCTGTATACTATGTTTTGCAATTTTTTCATCCCTTTTTTGTTTTTTCGATCCTCTAAAGACGTGTTATATCTCTTTCTTTTTCGTACATTTCCGTTCTTTGTAAATTTATTCAGCTGATTTTGCTCACATTCTTTAACAACGTTTTCTATGACAATATTTAATAAACCCCCAATAAATTTGATTGGATTTTCAACTGGGCAACTTTTTGCCAATATCTCTTGAGGCTTACAAATAATTATGTCTGAAATAACATTAATCTTGAGTTTTTCGATGGGGAGCTATTATTTTCTAACACTACAAAAAAATAATATTTTTATAAGTTACTATTTATTAAGTAATATATTTTTAGCTTTCTTACCGCACTTAGGTTTCGGTAACTTCTTTCTCTCTGCTTGCTCTGGAATAAAATCTGGATCATCCGCATTACCTGAACTATCGCCATCATTAATCTTGCTGTTTACGTCGTCAAATCTTTTTACTTTGAAGGAGGACTTTTTTTTAATTCCAGCTCTTTGTTAAGCGCTAGTGTTACTAACTTTTTGCATCTCTCCGACATCTAGCATAAATAAGCCCGATATAATATAATATTAAGTAAAAACAATAATAACCTTTAACATACCTTAAATAGTTTTATTTGTACCAAAACAGCAGCTTCAAATACACTAACAATGCGCAATTAAAACCTAATAGGTACCTCGTACCTCTAAAATATATCTTGTTAACAAGGATTTACAGGCACCGAAATTAAGAAAAAACCTTTTAACAAAACAGTTGATAAAAACAAAACACCAGTTATAACCTCACTTTTACACCCAAGGTCGTAACTGTCACCAATAAGACCGCCCACTGTTCCGTACAAAGTCAAAATGTCGTATCTCCTATATTTTTATTCAGATACGACAATTTGACTTAGCAACAATCAATACGACATTTAGACCTAGTAAGATATGGACTTTTGCAGATATGGCAAATAAATGTAGTTAAAAATATCTATTTGTAATGTAGATACGACTTTTAGACCTTGACTAATTGGTAAAACACAGTTTAATGTCTAAGAAATAGGGAAAAACAGAAAAACTCAATTTTTGCAGATACGACTTTCTGTCTTAGCACGGCAGCACAGTTCTAAGCTACACACATGCTCAAAATCTAGGGATATTGAATTATTTTTATTACAAAGTGGTTTTAAATTTTTTAATTAAATATTTTTTGTTACCATAATAGTTAGGGACACAAAAGAGATACAATAATAACAAATAAACTATAATGGGATAAAAATACTGATTTACGTGGAAAAAATTTAAATTTATCAAAAACATATTCAAAATAACAACAAAAAATTATGCAAAATTTTACAAAAAAAAAAGAAAAATTAAAAAAACTTAATATGGAATGTGACCTCCTCGTGCATTGATTGTGGCTCTACAACGTCTTTCCATGCTCAGGATCAAGTTATCCAGATCTTCTTGGGGGATTGCATTCCAACACTGTTGTAGTGCTTGAAAGAGCTGATCTTGGTTTTGAAATTGATTCTGACCCTGAAGAACTCTTCGCTGAAGCATATCCCAAGCATGCTCTATAGGATTGAGATCGGGCGATTGAGCTGGCCAATCTAAAACCCGAATGTTCTGCTCTTCCAAAAATTTCTAGTGACTCTGGCTGTATGTGGAGTGGCATTATCGTGCATTAAAATAAAATTGTCACCGATATGTTGGGCGTATGGAACAACAATAGGTTCTAGAACGTTCCTAATGTAACGTTCTGCAGACACGAAGCGGTCCAGAAGAACGAGCTCAGTTCGACTGCCCAGAGAAATTCCTGCCCATACCATAATTGTCCCTCCTCTATAACTGTGAACCTCCTGAGTATGATGGATTCGATTTCTTGTGCCAGGTGCTCTCCATACACGTACCCTTCTAGAATCTGGATACAAACCGAAGCGGGATTCATCGGTAAACAACACATTCTGCCATTCATTTTGCTCCCAAGTGACATGTTCCTGAGCCCACACTAAGCGACTGGCGCGATTCCCTCGATTTAAGGGTTGGCATCTCCAAGGTCTTCGGTTAACTAGATTACCTTCCCTTAACCTTCTATAGATGGTATGTCTTGAAACGGTCACATCATGAGCTCCACGCAGATGGTTTATTAATTGTGGTGCTGTCACTGTGTCATTTCTTCGAGCTTCTAATTGAACGTATCGGTCCATCTGAGGCGTAGTCACCCTTGGTCGACCCAAATGCCTTTCCCGTATACTTCCAGTCTCCCGATAACGGCTCCAAAGACGTGAGATAACACTCTGAGTGGTGCCTATCGCATTGGCCACGTCAATTTGACGCATTCCACCCTCAATCATCCCCACAGCCCGCAACATCTCATTTTCGGCCAAATGATGTCTAGGCATATTTTAACAATTCAAAAACACCTTTGCAGTACTAAACTTAACAAAGAACTAATAAAATTGTACAGTATCGATACTGTGTATTTCAGGCATCTTAAAAAAGAACACTTTTTTGTGAGTAAAATATTTTCGCACGAATTTATCTTGTTAATTTACATCAATAAATATTGCTAGAATTGTGATACACTGCTCAACATAGATTAAGATAAGAAAAAAAGAATTAATGAACAAATTATATTAAAACTCTTTAATATCCCTAGATTTTGAGCATGTGTGTATAAGCAATAATTGTAGTGCCAGGAATAAACTGGAAAAAAATATTATTTTTTAGATTTAAATGGCTAAATTTCCAAAACTATAAAAAATAGACATATCGAATATATTATTTCTCTCAAACTCCTGAGGATGGCTATATTGCCGAAACTATGGAAAATTGGATATAACACATGTGGAATTAGGATTATTAAAAATCTTTTTAATGGTGATGAAATATACAGGGTATTTCATTAAAAAAAGTTTTTTGCTGTATAACTTAAAAACCCGATTGTCTATTGTTTTTCCTAATCTTTTATGTTCAAGAGCGTTAAAAATACTTCTAATTTGCAAATTTAAACTATTTCGTATTTTAAGCAATAACGAAGTTACCAATGACGGACAATTAATTTTGATGACCCTGAATTTCCTTATTAAAATACTTAATAAATATTTTTTTATTTAGAAGATTAAAATCAATTAAATTTTTCAACAAAAAGGTTAATACTGCTCTTCTTTTTTAGCTTTTAACTTCTCGGGAGGTTATTTTAATCCAGCCTTGGCTACATCATTAAAGTTTGGTTGTACGGGAAACACATTTGTAGAACACGTAGTAGTATACTGGCTGGGAGCATGTTTTGGCTCCATATTGTCAACCATTGTGTTTAAATTTAATTTTATACAAAGATTTTGTAAAAATCCAAGTCAGAGTAAAATAAAGGCTAGGTTAAAAATTGTTAAAGAGTAGTTTTATTTTTTTTTGTTAAAATATTGCTGACCTAGAATGGTAGATTAACAAAACCTTAATTTTACCGTAGAATCTTTTGCTTATCTGAGTCGCTCAGGAGCAGAGTGGCCCAAGTGCAAAAAGGAGTTTTGAGATAATTCACATTGAAAATTTTCATAAAAAATCAAACGGAAATTTTTATTAGAAAAAATTTATTTATTATAAATTTACAACATTGATAATAATGATATGGCACATAAAATCATATTGGAACAAGATACATTGAAAAAACATCGTTTTTTAATAAAAAAAACACTTGGGCCACACTGCCCTTTAAAATTAATTTAAAAAAAACAAATTATGACACTTGAGCCTCAACGTCTTGACCTTGTGGCACAATATCTTTATCAACAGCATTTTCACTCGTGAACAAACTGTTATAAAATTCATGGGCGATTGGGGGTATGTAGAACAGAAGTCCTTGAAGGTCTTTGTACTTCAATTTTTCGATGGGTCGGCCCGTGGGATACAAAACATCTAACTGGAACGCATCCTGTTTCATCTGTTGAAGCTCTGTACGTTTTTCGTAACATTCACATTGTAGAAAAGAGTAGCATCATTATTTGAATATTTAAAATAAATGTTAAAAGGTTCCTCGGACTTAAACTTCAGCCACTGAATTTTTAGCCATTCGACTTTTACATTTTCTTCTCCTTTTTTCGATTAGTCAGAAGTTTTTCCAAATTCACTGTACTTTTGAAGTCTTCATTTCTCATCTTCACTACTTCAAATTTATTGTTTTTTTGCACTTAAAATTACTTTAATCCAATCATCTGGCAAAAAAATGTCTTTGAAGTAACGTTTTTGCTTTTCAATCATGCCAAAATCTTGGTCACATGGCAAGTAGGAATGGCCTGAAACAAGAAATTTGTGATTGATAACTTTTGGACTGAAGTTATCAGAATAAGCCATGTACGCACAAATGGCAGTCATTTTTATATTTCTATTCTGGCCTCCACACTGGTCGCTGTACATAATTAAATTGGGAGTTTTTACATAATTTTTGACATAATGCATGATACATGAGCCTATTTCTTGAGGTCCACGTGAGGCCATTCCCTCATGCCAGACGTACATGTGTGCTTGATTTGTAGATAGGTTATGGATATCCAAACAATATGTCCATAACTGCCTCTTGTAGTAGGCCACCCCTGTAGAAATATTAGGCGTGGGCAATGTCTTCATAAGATCAAATGCAATGGTCGTTGTGGATTGGGGATCTTCTTTTGGATCTTGTCGCATTCCATTTCTAGCTGCTTCTGCCTGGCGTAAATGCAGTTCTTTTTCAATTTCCACTTTTCGTTTATCTTTGCCGGTTAAATTATTTATTTTTACGTTCATAGAATCACATTTTTTGCAGGTGTCAGTTGCAGGATAACGGAAATGAAGAATAAACTCTTCGTTGAAAATTTTCGTAAAAACAAATTTTGAAACTTTCTGTTCAAACTCATCACTTTGCAAATACAAGTTGTATAATTTGCTGATGTTTAAATCTGGTGACAGGTATTCCCGGTTTGGATTTTTAGCCCTGCTGTAGTGCGATTTATATTTGGCAAATTTGTTCACAAAATTTTTTACATTGTCAATATCTACCTGATTAGTTTTGTTTTTGGGAGGATGTTTGCCTCTTTTATCTAGAGGGGGTGTAGTTTGTTCGCCACCCCTCGTTTTATTAATTAGGGCTCTTGTTAAGCGACCATCCGAAACCCTTAAAGCATTTTTGAAAAAAGTTTGCAGACAACAACGTTATCTCCAGTTTCTTTTGGCAGCTTATAAATCCGTGTCTTACTGCGTTTGTTTGGATCTTGAGAATGTGTGAAACGACCCTTATTAGTAACTGTTACTTGGCCATTTATGTAACATGTCTGCAAATTAAAGTTTGACAAATTGTAGAAATTCTCAAAGATGCGTTTTCTCTCTCGAACACTCAGTAGCAAGTGGCATCGCCTGGGGCACTTGCATTCTTCCTCAAAAAACGTTTTTTCTGGAACTACGTTTCCACTGTAGTTTAGGTAAGATTTTCCAGAGTTCCTTGCAACTTTACTCTTTTGTCTTTTCCAACCTTCACGTTTTATCTTTCTTTTTCTACCTTTTTTTCCTCCACAATGTTGGTATCAGGTGCAATGATAGTCGATTCTCCAGAATCAGTATCGGACTCGTCATCCGTTAGCGGGTGAAAATCCGAACCAGAGTCTGTATCGAATTCACTGGGTTCGGCGATACTAGAAGTATTTGACATTTTTCGTGATCTGAAACAAATGAAAAACCTCCGTGAAAAACTGAAGAAGCATGCCCAAAAAGCACCTGCACTAACCCCTCAGTATAAAAAATTATCCTACAACTTAGAAATCGTAAAAATTCTGGTAATAAGATAATATTATTGTTGATTATTCAAGTATGTCGTTACCCATCAAAGAAAGCACCGTCCAAAAAAGTAACTTTGTTGGAAAAAAAATCTTATGGTCACTATAAGCAGAAGCCGAGCCACTCCCTGTTTTTATTTCAAGGTTATGTTTTCTACTATTATTCTTAGCTTATTACATGCATCTAAAACGTGAATTTAACATTTCTAACTTACCTGCGCTAACAAATCAACAGATGTGCAAAAATAGTAATAATATAGACTTTATTTTCCGCACACACTCGACAAACCAGCAAAACACTGACACTGACAACGACAACTTTTGAAAGCCAAACTGGCCCAACTGTCACTTAGGCCACTTTTCCGCTGTCTACTGTATAAATATGATGTACCAGCCCAAGTGTACTGGGAGCGCCATCTAATGAATAACATGATGAACATAATGAAGGTCATTTGGGCTACTTCTAATTTATAGATATTTATATGGTGTCTATGATTATGGGCCTAACTGAAAAATGTGATTTTTCAACATCGCAGTTCCTCGTAAATTCCATTAAGATATTTAATTATAATGCCTGCTAAATAATAAACTAAATTTACTTGCAAAATATAGTTTAGATCATTGATCTTTTAAAAACTAATATTTAAAAATACCGCCTTCTTTATAGTATTAACCTTTTTTTTGTCTGTCCTCAAATATGTATATTTTGCGACTTACGAGGTACTACGGTGTGACCCTCGATACGCTTTTAAATTTTTAGGAGCTACAAGCTTATGTAATCAGATTTTCCACCGATGAAGCCCTGGAAATCTTACAATTCCCACATAAGGCTTAAAATGGGAGTGCTGGTAATAATATGATGTTTGAAGACTTTTGACGTGTTTTAAATGTCGAATATTTATAGTCCCTGGGCCAGCAATAAAATGGACTTCATAATAAAAACACTTGTAAAACCTTTTTAGGGAGCTTTCTTCTGACGAGTCTACCACGAATATTCATACCGCCATATATAGAAGTGGCGCTTTAACCCAACCTGTGAATGTCAAATGTTTCGGGTGTCGGACTGGGCAAACGCGTCTTTCTTTTTTGTCGTTGTATTCAATTTTTAAACATTGTGCCAAAAATTGTAAGGGTTACAGTTACGAAACTCGCCTAGTTTGATAACCGAAACATTTGTTTAAGCCTTATGGTTTCATGACTGTAACCCTTACGATTTTTGGCACAATGTTTAAGAATTGTCCGACAAAAATAAGTGACGCGTTCGCTCAGTCCAACATCTGAAACATTTAACATTGACATGCTGGATTAAAGCGCCACTTCCATATATGGCGTAAGTGTTCTTATCATAAAGTTTATTTTATTAATGGCCCAGAGACTAGTAGCGCGGACATATGTTTATCTATATAACACAAGCTATAGTTTTTAAATGTAAGGCTGCTACCCCAACCCGGCATTTTAAAGATTTTTAGTTGCGTAAACTACCCAGTAAGTAAAAATTACATAAATTACTAAAATTATCCAACTATATAAAATAGTTTTAAATTTCGATTGACATTTTTAAAAGGTGCACTAATAAGGATGGATGAAGAAATGATTATTCCTAACTTTTAAATACTTAAATAATGAGTACCTAATAACTCCATTAACAAGTTTATTTACTTTTTGTAGCACATTATAATGTAATTTTATCATTAAAATCTATTTAATAATATCATTTTGTCTCGCACAAAGGGTAAAAAACATAATTAAGTGCTTAATTAATACAAAATATGGATTCTTTTGTGTTTTTTTTGTTTAATTATTTTCAATACATCTTAGATTCTTTTGAATATTAGACCTTTATATGTAGTTGAAATCAAGAAATTGTCCAAAAGTTGGTAAATAATGACAGAAAATTCGGAAGAACTTAGTGTTGGTAATGCAATAAACTATTTTTCAATAGGTTTCTCTATTATTTACTTAAACAAATTATAAATATATATATTTTTATTTTGATTTTTTATACAGGGCATTTCCTAACTACGCTACGGTACAAAACTTGAGAGGGTGATTTCTTATGTTTTTTTATAAAAACAATTTCTACTGGCTACAAATTTGAGGAACACCATTAGGATCTCGTAAACGGTAAGAGATACAGGGTTGGTTAAATTGGGGTAAAGCTGCGCATTTTTATGCTTAACAATTTTCCGTTTTAATAATTTAAAAATTTGCAGCCGTTCGGGAATTATCGAGCAAAAACCGAAATTTTGCAAAACAGTGTTTATTGTTTTAACATTTTAAAACTAACGACACATTAATATTGCCACTTTTTCTGTTCTATAGAATGATGTCACTAAATTTAAAATCCGATTTTTCGTCTTTGAGCCACCATCATTAATTTTGTTTTTCTTAATTGGCAAAATGTTTGGTTTTAAACTTAATAAACTCGTAATTTAATTCTAAGACCAATGACATATCACACTTTACATTTATGCGACGTTTCGAACCGATAAATCATCATCATTCACCATATCACCATTACAAATAATAACGATTTTAGCCCAAACGTTCGGGGAAATTTCCGTTTGTAGGTAAAAAGGCATTTATTTTTTTATGACAGGCTACGATAAAGTTAATAGAAGCGTTTGATTAAATTAAATGCTTTATTTTATAACGTTTAAGTCAATGTATATAAATTACCTTAATTCTTGTAGCTGTTTAGTTAAATTATGAATAAATAGAGTAATAGAAATAAATGGATGCATAGTTACTTTCAAATGAAAATTTCGGAAATGGTTTGAAATAAAAAATAGTGGATAGTGTTTTTTTGTTCGAAACGTCGCATAAATGTAAAGTGTGATATATATATTGTTGTATTTAGAAAAATAAAAAACGAGTATATTAGGTTTAAAACCAAATATTCCACCCATTTAAAACAACAAAGTTAATGATGGTGGCTCAAAGACAAAACGTCCGATTTTAAATTTAGTGACATCATTTTATCAAACAGAAAAAGTGGCAATGTGTCGTTAGTTTTAAAATATATCTTCAAATAAACCGAGAAAACAATAAAAACTGTTTCGCAAAATTTCGGTTTTGGCCGGATAATTTTAAAACGGGTGCAAATTTTTAAAACGGAAATTTGTTAAACATAAAATGCGCAACTTTGTCCCAATTTAACTAACTCTGTATCTCTTACCGTGTCCGAGATCCCTAATGGTGTTCCTCGAATTTGTAACAGCCTCTAAAAACATTTGTCCGTACTTACTTTATTTCTGAGATACAGGGCGTTAAGGTTTTTAAAAGCCGGTATTTTTAAATATCCTAAAAACCCTTTTTTAACACGCTTTTATTAACTTGGGTTGTAACTATCTATCTATCTATCAATCTATCCATCTGGCTGCCTATGTAACGGAATCTTTGAGTCTAATTTTAACCAACTTCCAGCTATTCGATTTCTTTGAAACTTTGCACACGTATTAGGGACCCATGACAATGCAATAATCTGCAAACAGTATCCCTTTATCTTTTTTTTAATCGCCAGGAAAAAAATTCCATTATATTATAAAAACAACACCTAGGATGCCATCTGTTGGAAAAATTTCAAACTTTGCTATTAAATGAGGAAGAAATTTTTAGTGGATTGCAAAGTGTTGACAACGGTCCAAACATTTCCTGGAGTGCCATCTGTTGGCAAAATTTGAAACTTTGCTATTAATGAAGAAGAAATTTTTAGTGAGTTGCAATCTTTTGCAAATTTTAAAATTTGCTACCATTGTCATTTCATAGGGGCTGGTTATTTTCTTTTTTGCTGCTTAATTAATTAGTATGTTCTAATTTACTGTTATATTAAGAATTTTGTGCAATATAACGAACTAAAAAATGAAAAATAATTAATAGTTTAAAAAACTAAAAAACACGCTCTTATATGCAACCTAACTAAAAATTAAAAATAATTTTTCATTAAAAAAATATTTTCACTTCATAGTAAAAAGCGTGGGGTGCATTTTACTATTTTTTCATAACTTTTCCATCATAGATATTGGCAAATATAATAATTATAACATTTAATATATTAAGCACCCCACGCTTTTTACTATGAAGTGAAAATATTTTTTTAATGAAAAATTATTTTTAATTTTTAGTTCGGTTGAATATAAAAGCGTGTTTTTTAGTTTTTTAAACTATTAATTTTTATCTTTGGACAGGCCACGAAGGCTAAAAGCCCAAATAGTAACGTTTATGTGGTAAGGCGTATAGTTCTAACTAGATTAGGATTACTTGGTCCAGTGGCGTTTCAGTGGGCACCAGAGCAAATATTATTAAAAAGGATGCCACTGACTAACTTTTTTTACGATTAAGCAATTAAAAATGCAATTTTTAGTCTCTTAAATTTTTGTTCGTATTTAGCTTTGTTTTTAGAAAAATTTAAGCCAATTTAATTTCTTCCAAAAAGTACTTATGGACAACATACTAAAGAACAAAAAGAAAAAAAACAATTATTTCTCTTAAAATAAATAAAATAAAAGGAAACTAAAAAGTTGCATTCATAATTGCTTAATTGGAAAATGATGGAAAGGCTTAAAAAGTCAGTGGCGTACTTTTGTTTTCTGAATAGTATTGCTCTGGTACCCACTGAGACGCTACTGGACCCAATAATCCCAATTTAGGTAGAGCTTTACAAGCTAACATTAAATTGGTGTACAAAATTTTGTCCAAATCGGTTAAAGCATTTCTAAGGTATTTAAAAAATACTGACTTTTTATAAAACTTTTGACGCCCTTTCTCTGAGAAATAAAGCAAGTCCGGACATATATTTATAGGAACTTTTTTTATAAAATTACATAAAAAAATCACTCTTCTAAGTTTCATACCGTAGCTAGAAAACACCCTCTATACAAAGTGTCCCAACACTATTTATACACGAAATAACTTCTGCCTCTTTACAAGATACAAAAAAATTAAAATAAGAATTGTTTATTTGGATACATTCTTTTTATCCTGTATACAGGATGTCCAAAAAGGAGAGATAATAAATGATAGGGTTGATAGAGTAAGCCAAAATCATGTAAGTATTTTATATTAAAAAGATCTATCGCGTTTCGTTAGGGAGATCTTGACCTTCAAAGTTAATATAAAAAAACTTATTTTAATAATAACTTTTGAACTGTTGCCACAGTAGTAATGATATTGGGGCTACTAAATATCATCATAGCAATGCTTCTTTCTGTAGGTAAACTTGTGTTCAGTAAGTCGAAATTAGACAGAGTGCGACTATTAATTTTTCTTTTATTTAATATAATTAATCTATTTTTAACACGGGTGACAAATTTGGCATTTTGCTTTGACCGTTTAGTTTCTTTATCATCTTTTACAAAAAAAGGTATACCTAATTTGAATTAATATCTTGGACCGTTTTTTATAAAATCACCTTTTAAATCTAGACATACCAGCATTTCGTATATAATAAAAATTCCTTTTTTTGAAAATATTTAAAAATGGTAAAATCATACTGTGTAAGGCTTTCATGGTCATCTTCTGAAAAAACTTAAGTTTTTGGGCTATTCAGCCGTCGTTGTAGATTTTGCGAGTGGTTGGCATCTTCAAAAGATTTCTAGTAAACTACTTGCATACTACTGTGTCCCGGCGTGAAAGCAGCGAGTATTTATAGGCAGCCTGGGTGGGCGGGGCCTGTTCCAGTTGGTCATTGCGCAGTTGTGTTTCTGCCGTGGTGCTATTTTTGTGGTTTTGGGAATTGGTATCCTCGTTTTATTGATCTTTATTGATTATTCTGTTTTGTTAAATTTGTTGGTATGTTTGTGTATCCATATGGCTTTCCTGTACAATGGCATGGTAGGATGAGGTATAAACAAAAATCTAGGTATTTTCAAATAGTATGTGGTACTCTGTGCTTGAAAATGTGTGCTTCGCTACGGCTAATTTGTCAGTCTGTCCCAGGTGGTAGTTAGCTTTATGTTCTTTAATTCTTGTGTTGATCTCTTGGTCGTTCCGATATACACACTGCCACATGTACGCGGTATCCGATAACCTCCTGGGCACGACGCCATAAGCGCGCTTTTCAATTGTGTTATTCCGAGCTCATTGCATCCGGTTCGCAAATTCTTTTTGCAAACCGGGTGCAATGAGCTTGGAATTATCACACTTGAAAAGCGCGCTTATGACCAATGGATACTTAGAGAGGAAAATACACAAAGCAATGCATCCAAAGGATGGTCGCAAAACCAAGGAGCAAAGTCCATCAACGGCAAGAGCCTTCTTACCATACATTCCGAGGGTAACGGACAGAATAGGTCGCCTACTAGAAAAGGTCAATATTTAAACTATATACAAACCTACAAGAAAAGTAAAAGAGTGTTTAAGATCGCCCAAGGGACTAAAAGGACCTCCCGGCGTGCCCAGGAGTTTATCGGAAACTGTGTACATGGCCAGTGAATTACGTTGAGCTTCCAGTGGCGGCGTTAGGCTCTACATAACTTTTTCCTCCTTAGGATAAGACCTGTGATTGGGTAAGCTAAGTAGGTCTTTCATCTGGATGATCCCCTTTTAAAATAATTTAAAGATTGGATAAGGATAGCTTATTTTGTAGTAAAAGCGTATCCCAGTGATAATAATGACACAAATACCAATGGTTACCCATAACCATGAATAATGAGAGGTTTGGTCTTATTCCACACTGTATAACACTAAGCTACCATCTAGTGTCACCCTACATAAAAACATAAAACTTAAATATATTTTAAAAAATGTAAGTATTTTTTTATGGGATTTAAAATAATAAAAAAAATTTAATGTTTGTTTTTAGGTTACAATCATGGGTTACAACAAAATTAACAGCAACAAGAAAGCAAACCAATTACTCCAATCTTTATATTGGAGTCATATATAAAAATTTATCAGCATTTTTTCCACCTAAATCATTTTTACGCTTAAGGTAAGAATTAAAATAATTTAGCATAATTAGAACGCTTTGCTGACATTTAAAGATGTCTCTTATTCCTTTTCTTAATCCTCTTATTAAACTATTTAAAAATAGAAATTTTAGTCTTTACATTTTTTTTTGGTTTGCAAAAGGGTATTTAAGGTGTTGCTTTCAAAAAAAAAAGAATATTTATTTGTACTTGTTTTTGATATTGCAAATTTTGGAAGTTTTAAATCTTTCTTTTATCTGAAATTAAATAAAGTTTATAGTCCCCGGCACAGTAATAATTTTAAACTTTATGAAAAGGATACTTTTAACCTTTTAGGACGGTTTCTTTTAAAGCGTCTACCACAAATATTCATACCGCCAGATATGGAAGCGGTGCTTTAACCCACCCTGTCAATGTCAAATGTTTCGGGTATAGGACTGGGCAAACGAGTCTTTTTTTGTCAGACAAGTTTACCACAATATTTAACATGCAATTTTTAACATTCTGCCTAAAATAGTAAGGGTTACAGTCATGATGCCTTAAGGCTTAAACCTGGGTATCGGACTAGGCGGGTTACATGACTGTAATCCTTACGATTTATAGCATAATGTTTCAAAATTGCATGTAAAACTGTTGTAACCTTGTCCGATAAAAAAGTAACGCGTTTGCCCAGTCCGACACCCGTCTGGAGTGTCTGGTACAAGGTACCAGGGCGCAACGCTGCAGGGACAGAAAAGTTTAATAGCAATAATATTTTTAGAGCGAGAAACTTCTTTTTGTTCTTCAAAAAAAATTGAAGAGGATTTAGTTCTGGGTAGTTGGAATGGATTGATTAAAAGAATGCTTTCTGTTTTTGGAAAAGTAGGGACCTTTTTTTGCGCTTAAAATTTTTTATGCCTTAATACATATTTTCTTGTAGGGGCGGCAAATAATTTTATGCCCTACGGCACAAGACACCCTAGGAATGACCCTGTTAAAAATTACATGTAAAACTTTGTGGTAAACTTGTCTGACAAAATAAGTGACGCGTTTGCCCAGCCTGGCACCCGAAACATTTGACATTGACGAGGCTGAGTTAAAGCGCCGCTTTCATATATTGCGGTATGAACCTTCGTGGTAGACTCGTTAGAAGAAACCGTCTTAAAAAGTTTTAAAAACATTATTATCATGAAGTCAATTTCATTACTGACACAGGATTTGGAACAAAAATCGGACAAGTCGGGAATGGTGTGATTTTGCGCCAAGCGATTAAATTATCTATGGCGGGGATATACCACGTGGGAAAAATCTGCATACTGACAGTTTAATGTGTATTCTAATATTGTTTAAAACCCAAAAAGTTTTGCATTATTAATATAATGTTCCAAAACACCTCGTATAAAAACACGTGTCTTCGTTTTTATACCTTTATTAACAATGGAACGTAACTATGGTTACAACAACGACAAAATCTACTCTTGTCAATGTCTCGAAGTTTACAACACAAAAGCCGAATTTATACTGACTGATCCCAGGTTTCCCGTCGCCCTTTTATAGTATGGTAGAAGAGTAAAGAATGATCTAGAATATTCGAGAAATATCGTGAAAATTCCATAGTACATGATGGCATAAAAGTTATTATTGGATAATTCGGGCGTTTTTGGAAACCTTCGAAAGTCATGAAAGAACTTGGAAAAATTAAGGTAAATTATTTAAATAAATTAACAAACTAAATTAAAAGGTCCTTACTTTATACAATTCTATAAACTAACACTTATTTTTAATGTCCGTAACATTGCCCCCTCCCAAGTTTTGATCGTCTCGATCAAGTATCTTCACGGTCTTAATAGCGGCTTAGCATTTTTAGATGTACTTCTTTCATTATGCCGTGTCACCACTTTACATGACTTCTGTAGTTTCGGTGAACCCCCTTGATTCTTCTCGTATTGTATAACGAAACGTCTTCACCTTCTTCTGAGTCTTTAAACCTTGCTTGAATAATGCTCTCTGAACTTGGCGGTAATGTGACATCTTCTGCAAGTACCACTTCTCGAATTGTTGTTTCATTACTTTTTGGAAATTTCATCACAATTTTCTCATTGTTAGTTCTCAGTACCCGTTGTGGAAGGTCTAGTACAAACTTCTGATTTTTCATAATGTCAAGGCCGAGAATAACTTCGTCCATTATATCGGCAACAAACACAACGTGTGTAAATGTTGTTGTTCCTAGAGTAATTCTAGCTTCGTGTATGCCTTGAACTAGTATGACTTCACCATTGGCAGTTTCCAAAATATAATTCTTCTCAGGTCGGAATATTTTGCAGTGGGATATGATGTTTGACCTCACGATGGTATGTGTAGAACCAGTATCTAGTACCATCTCACATTCTCGACCGCATACATTTCCAGGTACTACCAAGCTGGAGCCATTGTTCTGTAACCGGGATACTCTAATTGCTGTTGTTGATGGTTCTTGGTAACACTTATCTAGCTCCCGCCCCTTGAACTGGGAGTCTTCTGCACTACTAGAAGAGGCCTGAAAACTGGAGCAATTTCTCTGTATATGCCCCTCTTTACCACACTTCCAACAACGGATGATATTTCTTCTTCTAAATGTAATTCCGTTGTCTTTTTCCGTTTGTTGATTACGTACGATTTCTTGCAACTTCTGTATTACCATGGTCAAATTATTATTTAGATTGCTATCATCTGGTAGATAATTTGTTCTTCGAAGTCTTGCCTGAGTTCTGGATGTCCGCTTTGCTATTTCAAACTGAAGTGCGTAAGCAAGAGCTTCAGAAATTTTCTTAAGCCTGGCCATTCTTAATGCTTGGCTCATATCTGGATTACGTAGACCTTCAATGAAACAGCCCACAGCTAGTTCTTCTGTTATTTCTTCCGGGTAGGTTGGATATGACAGGTTAATTAGACGTACAATATCTGCTTCATACTCCTGGAGACTTTCGTTGTATTTCTGTCTTCGTCCCTGGAGCTGCGACTTATAGACTTCTTAGTAGATGGGTTTCGCCGTACCTCTTCTCTAGAAACATGATAATCGATTCGTAATCAGACAGCTTTTCTTCGGGAATGTTTCTTAACACCTCCGTAGCTTTTCCTCGAAGAGCAAGTACAAGAGCTCGTGCTCTTTCTGTTGGGCTCCAGTTATTGCCGTTTGCAGCTGCTTCAAATTGTCTAAGGTACGGAGCCCACGGTACCTTTCCGTCAAAATTTGGTGGTTTCATAATAGTTGCTGGAGTACCACATCCTGAGAATACACCTGTACTGGCAATATTTTTAATTTCCCGCTGTAATTGTTGAACTTCCTGTTGCATTTGCCCTTGAACTTGTTGAACTTGATCTTGGACTTGTTGAACTTGACTTTGAATCAACTGTACAGTCTGCTGTATTTGTTCTTCCAATTCTTCTTTAACATCTTCTTTGGTAAGTTTTAACTCAAGCAACATCATTTCATCTTGGCTGTGATAAAATTCTTCTTTTAGATTTTCTCTAATCTTCACCGTCATTTCTTTTAATTCTTGTTTCATTTCTTCTTGACTAGTTCGAATTTCAAGCTTTATTTCTTCTAAACTGGACTTCATTTCGTTTTTAAAGTCTTCTTGTTTTTCTATCATTAGTTTCATAAGTGCACATATTTCCTCCATAGCTTCAGTCTGCTTTCTTGCTCCTTCTGGCATCCAATCTTCGTAACCACTTCGGCTTCCTCGGGTAATCTCGTTCCGCTTCACTTTCTTCGGGTGACTTCATCCCACTTCTGACACCAAATGTTCCAAAACACCTCGTATAAAAACACGTGTCTTCGTTTTTATACCTTTATTAACAATGGAACGTAACTATGGTTACAACAACGACAAAATCTACTCTTGTCAATGTCTCAAAGTTTACAACACAAAAGCCGAATTTATACTGACTGATCCCAGGTTTCCCGTCGCCCTTTTATAGTATGGTAGAAGAGTAAAGAATGATCTAGAATATTCGAGAAATATCGTGAAAATTCCATAGTACATGATGGCATAAAACTTATTAATGGATAATTCGGGCGTTTTTGGAAACCTTCGAAAGTCATGAAAGAACTTGGAAAAATTAAGGTAAATTATTTAAATAAATTAACAAACTAAATTAAAAGGTCCTAACTTTATACAATTCTATAAACTAACACTTATTTTTAATGTCCGTAACAATAACTTAGAATATTGTTACATTCTTTACAGAACATTATAAGCCTCTATTTAAAGCTTCATTTTCTAGTATAAATAAAACTTCCAGGTTTGCTATTTCAAATTGAAATCTGTTGAAATCTGAGGCATTTTCTCATTACCAAATACAAATAAGCAGCAGTTATTAAAATCCACGAGAATGAAGTTAAAAGTGCTAGAGTTAAGAAGAGAAATAGGTTTTTTTATTTGATTATTAATTTTTTTAAGTAATCTTTTTATTATATTATATATTGCGAGAGCAGAATAGCTCTTTATAATATATAAAAATAATTTTCTTAAAATATTTATTAAATATCTTTTTTAAGAGAAAAGCTGAATAATACTTTGTTTAAAAGAAATATGATCATATTTTATATGCTATACAGTTGTCTTTGAATTTCCAAAAATTTTAAAATCTGGATGGTTTCTGCTCCAAGATCTTCAATTATTTTAGATAGGGTTTTATTACGTTTTAAGTACTATAAGGGTTTTTTTGGATTTTATAATAGTTGCCCATTTAATTACATATTAATATTTCCTAGCGACCTTAAAATTTATAAGGTAAATTAATAGGTAATTCACTTTTTAGCGATGGTTCTGAAATCCAATATCAGGTTTTCTCCCAAATTGTTACATTTTCTCCAATTCATTTAAATCAATCTAAAAATAATGAGGCTGTTGTTACCACAGACTTTCAGCACACATTTAGTACTGATATGATTAATGGAAGTAATAACGAGAAATGGGAAGTCAAATGTGGATATGCCGATTTTGGATCATTAGCATATACTTGGGATATCTATAAATGTATGACGGATAATATTAACGACAGAGCTACAAGATGTATTTGTCCAAAATATGGATCCTATGTTCTTCTGTTAATGCTTTTGCAACCAGAGGTAAGAATGACTTTTTTTCTTTTATTTTTAAATTTAGAAATCTTGGTTTCTGTCAGTTAGACCGCAGAAAAGAGAACCACCACTTATAGCTTGAGTTCCAAATTAGAAGCAACCTTCAGCCACCTATTTACCGGATAAAAACTGTTTTATATTAAATTGGGTTACCAGAAAATTATATTCAAGGTCATGAGTGATTAAAACTAATAATAATACCTAAAATTTTTGAGTCACCCTGTTTAATGTCAATTTTATTTCTTTGGTTTTACGTGTTTTAATTTTAATAATGTTCTAATAATAGGGTATATCAAAAATATTTTATATAATAAAATATTACTTTTCAGGATAATATAAAATTATAAGAAAATATGTAAAATCATATTTCTGTGCCTTCAGTTGGTTTTAAGATATTTTTTTACGAAAGAAAATTATCCAAGGTTGTAATTTGTTGGAAGGATTTCGGGGAGGTTAGCAGTGCAGCTCGACCAAAAAGCCCTATATTCCTGTAACAAAAGTATGCTTTTGTCAAGTCGCACTGTTTTCCTCGCCAAGCGTCAGTCCAACATAAATACAGCATAAGACATTTTGGAGTGACCTATTCGGCGTGGTCATATCGGCGTCGATTGGACTTCGAGCCAACTCCCCCACGGTTGTTTCAGCATCAGAAATTTTACTGTCGGAGTAACCTTAGTATTGGAAACAAAGATCATGCATACCAGGTCAATGCCCAAAAGATCCCATAAGGTTGCAGTTAGACTGCTGGGCATAACGTAGGACTCAGCTTAGAACCATTTTAGGTATAGACCTAATATACTAAAAAGAACCTTTTCAGATCTGGTCTGGTAGCAAATAACATCTGTGGGTGAAGTATAGGTAAGGAAATGAAAAAAATACTTCTTTTCACGTAATTACGGAATATGAGTGTTCAGAAAGTTCGCGAGAAGACACCTTTTGAATTTAAAAAATAAATTTTATATCATTAAGCCAGTCGAAACTGGGCCTGGGACGAATGCTACATCTTGCACATAGCATCGCCCTGGACAAAGTACCGACGTTTTAAAGTAGTCTAAAGGATATCTCTATATTAATGGTATTCGCTTACAATAGCCAGCTCTGACTAAGTGCGCAGTAAATAATAAAAAAATACCTAAATATATTTTGATTTTAAATTTATTTTTGTCGCGATAAAACATATCGCTCTTGTCATTTTATTACAAAAGTTTTGCAGCGTTGCCAAATCTTGTACCTCCTGAAAATTAAAGGTCTGGCCACACATAACCGCACTGAGCCCGGTTTCACGGTGATAAAAGAAAGTGGAGAAAATTAATTAAAAAAAAATATATAAGAGCACTTTTCGTGTCCTCAAAAATATAAAAAACATTTTTTCAAGCTAAGTCTATTGTTTTATGTATGTAAATCTCTTTGTTTCAATAAAACACGTTTTCCTACTTATCTTGGCCTTTTATTTCAGTTCATTACTTTAAAAAAATAAAAGTTATTGGTTAAAGGTTGGTTGTTGTAAACAAACAATACAAGAAAAAAGTGTTTTAATAAGTACTAAAAAAATTTTTTTCTTCCCCCAAATCTTCAAGTATTTAAGTCCCGTGTCAACAAACTCCCTCTTACCTCGCTTAAGACACCCACGGTACGTTAGTATTTAGGCTTTTAGCCTTCGTGGTCTGTCCAAAGATTTAAAAAAATGTAAATTTAATTTTATTGTTACATCTTGTGAATAAGATGCAAGTAAAATTTATGAATACATTGGTATTTTTTGTTTTAATATATATTTTTTTATTAATATTTCGAGAAATCTCGAATCGAATCGAAACTATCAACATCACAAGTTAAATGAAAACTGACTACTTAAAAATACGTCGCTGTCAACACGGCGTGACGTACAACCGTTGGTCGGTGATGTTTGTTTATTTGTTAAAAATACGGTGCGGGGTATGTGGTCGGGGACGGAGCAGTGATATTAAGCTCACGGTAAAATTACAGGTACAGGGTGGCGTCTTTTTGTTGACTTAGTACGGCATAGCGAAAACAAAAAAAGAGATAAAACAAATCTGATTGCGCAATCTCGATTTTGATTTTTGAAACAAATTCAGCGGTAAAACTAGACCATGGCTAACTCGATTCGTTTTAAGGATACAGCGTGTTTTTCAAATCTTGTCAATTTGGCTAGGCACTTATAACTTGCTTTATATTAGAGGTAGAAAAAAAATGTAAATAGAAAAGCTTTAGGGATTTTTACGTAGAGTGACGTACCTATATTTATCCATTGACTTTTATTTTAAAATAATACAACAAAATTGTTTTTTTTAATGAAACACCCTGTATATTTTATCATCAGTTGAAAGGTCTCCTTAAAATCTATAAGAAATACTATTTGATGTATGTGTTTTTTTAATAGTTTTGGAAATATAGTAATGAGGATTTTTTTACGGAACACCCCGTATATTATATTACCTTTGTGAAGATATTTCAAAGAGTATTGGGAAAATACCACATTTCATATCAGAACTAACCGCATTAAGATTTGGAAGCTCATATTTTCGAAATGTTGGAGGAAATAATTTTAAATTTGGTATATTCTTAAAGCTTTTTAAATTGTCTTTTTAATGTAGTAAAATATACAGGGTGTTTTATTTCTAAAACGCCATTTTATTATCGCATTTCTGACGATGGCTATATTACCGAAACTATGACAAACTAAATATATTAAGTGTTATATTTTTTACGGCTTTTAAGGGGACTTTTAATTGGCGATAACATATAAAAGGTGTTCCATTTAAAAGCCCTCAACTTTTGTTATAACTTTAAAATAATAGTCAATAAAATAAACGTTAAAATCCCTAAAACTTTTCTATTTACATTTTTTCTATCTCTTACATCAAGTGAGTTTCAAGTGCCTAAATAAATTGACAAAATTTGAAAAACACTCTGTATCTCTAAAACGAATCAAGTTGGCCTTGATTTACTTTCATCATTGAATTTGTTTTAAAAATTCCAAAACGATATTGCGCAATCAGATTCGTTCTATCTTTTTAGTTTTTGATATACCGTACAAAGTCAACGAAAACCACCATCCTGTACAATTCGAAACCGAGACACGGTGCACGCCTTAGTGTGGTTATGTGTAGTTAAACCTTAAAATTGTGTTACCTTATTTGTGAAGGTTTATTTTACGATGAAGTATTACGGGCGTAGATAAGGGGGAGGTAATGACCCCTTTCCCTCCAGGATGCGTTGGTAAAGTCCTTTTTTATCCTTTTTTGTTAGTTTTATACACAAAACCCCATGTTTTGTAGGGTAGGTAACATATTAGGAGCATATTTGTTACCTGAAGACCTTTTTAAATGGTTGGTATATACTCCGGAAGGTCCATTACCCCAAAAATGAAATTATTTACGGCAGTGTCAGGTGTAATTTAAAGCGTGGTATAATTGATTTGTATGTATTCCTGCAGTTTAATTAAATACAAAATTTGCACCGAATCCCCTACATTATACCAGGGAAACGCACGGCTACGGGCTCGTTGCGGATATGTATAGCCAGACCTTAAGTCCTATCATTTTTACTATTACTTTGGACATAAAAACAATACTATAGTTTTTAAATAATTTAAAAGATTTTTGTTAAACCGATTGTACTATAGGTATACAGTGTGTCCGCCGAAGTTCTCTACATATGGAAAACTTTTTTATCATTAGTTATTCTTTATAAAAAGTTCTGCATGGTCTAAACCCTAATGCTGCCGCCACACATTGGGCGAAGTTGTGGCCGAACTATTGGTTGAAACATTTGGCAAACTATTTGTAACGCGCGGACTCGAGAAAAGTTGGGCTAATCAAAGCGAATGAAGACGAATTACCCGTCCACACAATGGTTGTTTGCCAAAGCAAATGTTTTAGAATTGCTTGGCGAGATGGCTTTGGCCTATAAATGTACTCCCTTGGTTTCGACAGCGATTATATTTAGATGACCAGAAACAAAGTCGAGTTGTCAGCAATGTACAGCGGTTGTGATAATTCCCAACAAGGCTGAAACACGTGTCATCGTTTTCATTGTGACCCGGGGTTAATCATTTCTTTGGAGACTCCGTAATTTTAAAGTAACCAGCCAAGTAGTCGTTTCTACCAGGTTATGTATTTATATTTATATATATATATATATTTTTTCTTTTCTGTATAAAAATATTGCATAAATATTAACTACTTAAACAATGTAGTTTTTGGGGGTTAAAATTACTTAATTAAAAATAATTTTATTTCTTATTGTTTACAGCTTTAATAAAGTTTACTAAATGCTACTGTCAAACTTTTGTAGCATTACCCCAATCTTTAAACTTTATACAATAGCTCTATTCAAATAAAAACGTTTTAGTTATTTACTTCTTAAGGATATATTATGTAAAGTAGCTCAATTAAGCTAGAAGCATTTGGATTTATTTAATATTAAACAATACCTATATTAAAAGAGAAAGTAGTTAGGTTGTTTCTATTATTATTAGTCACTAGTAAAAGTGTTACGTAATTTGAAAATACCTGACCTATCATGATTATATATACAGAGTATTCCTAAATAGTCTAGTCATTTGGTATGGTAGAATCCTTTCATAAGAGTTAGAATAAAATGTGTTCCCATTCTTAAGATTACATAGGTTATTTAGATTTTTTAAAAGTTTTTAAATTTTTGAATGACGTATTTTAATAATAAAAAAAATAGTTTAAATATAATGAATATTTGTTGTTGTTCGCACATTAAAAAAAAGTGTAAAACTTAATTTTTATAAAAAAAATCAGCTTATACAGGGTGTTATGGGAATACTTTAATATATTTAAATCTTAAAATTTTGTGTAAAAATAATTTAAATAAAAATTATTTAAAATGGCCAACCACTATGAATAAATGAAATAAATAAGTGATAATAAACCCCAAAATTTTACGGTCAAAATTCTTGCAATGTAAAATACCATCTATCGGAACACTGTCCAACTTGGAGATGCAGTGTGATAAGTGAGATTACCTACCGCAGACCGCTCTCGAATTATTTTTGTCTAATGGGTACGGTTTAGACGATAAAAAGCGAAGATATTGCAGAAACGTAGTAGTTTATTGTCCATTACGCCATCTATCGGTATGTCAAAAAAACTATTAAATATATATAATATTTTTATTAACACGTCTTTAAAACTTTTAATAAAGTTTTAAACAAAATGTTTACAGCTCCTAACAGTCTACTTGAGCATCTTGCCTTCTCGACGAGCCATCACCAATTAATTACACAACACACACTTATTAGGTAATGAATACATTTAATTATGTTTATTAAAAAACTCTTTTCTTTAACAAAGAAACTAAAAAGCTAGAAAACCACGTAGAAAACAAATGCACAAAGCGGTCACCTTCGGTCGAAATTAACGTAGCTAATTTTACCATCATTTTATTTTTATTCGCTCCAAAATACACAATAAACATTTTGTTTGACCAAATTTTTATTTGCATGATTTTTAACCATAAAATGTTATGAAAAGGCCATTTCCTTTAAATTATGTAAAAAAACATAAAATAATGTTGTTTAGCTGCCATTATAAATAAAACAGATCAAAAAAATTGCTTTAATGTTAGTTAAATACCAATGTTAATAATATGGTTTAAAAAGTATGAATATGCGTTGAAGGTTTGCCTTCAAAAATCCAATATTTATTTGCCTGCAACAAAAACGCGTGCTTTATTTAATCAGGATTGGTATGCCGCCATTTTTGTATGCTTGCCGGCAATTCGCCTGCATGTAAAATTTATTGGCAATTAAATGTTTATTTAGGGTTGACTTTTTAATGCGTATAAGATGTTGGCATAATATTGCCACCAATTGCCAATGCTTTACCATCAATGCCAATATGAAAAATTTACAGTGCCGGCAAATAGTGTTTGCTGGGATACTTTTAAAAGAATTAAAAAAGCACCAGTAGATTTCAAAACTAATCAAACATAAAAAGCCATACTTCATAAAACAAACAGTATTACACATTTCATAAAAACAGCTTGGATTGAAAAAAAAATGCTCTTTTAAAACACCCTGTATAATATAATACTTCTTTAAATCTTAAAAATAACTATTTATAGCCTTTTAGCCCCTTTCAAAAGTTCATTGGCACACAACACTAGCAGGAAGATATAAGAAAAAAATGCCTGCATGTCAACATTTCGGATAAGATATCGTGCTCGTATTGTGCTTGCTTAAACCGTATCCTTTTGACGCATTAGTAACAATTTCGCATTTAACCTTTTAAAATGGCTAGACGTGTATATAAAAAATAGACATCCATCCAAATTCCTAATCTAAAATCTTAGAAATAATTGTAAAAATCAACTCGTCTTCTTTCGAAAGTAAAAACAATTAACGTACATTTGTCTTAAGTAATCTTTATAAATTCATTTATCATAGGTACCGATATTAAAACTTGTATAAAAAAAAACTTTAAAAAGAATGTTAAAATTAACAAAACGTTTCTTGTTCGTAAGAAAGAAGACGCCCTAATATTAAAGTCATCTTAAAGACAAGATTAGTATCTTATAGGTTATAAATATTATTAGCGTACCTGTTACGTACATATATTAAATCAAAAGTTAGGTAATATACACAAAAATATATTATCCAGTTACTTACTTACCTTTAATTATAGGAATTAAATAGCTTACATACACAAGCAAATTTTCGATTTCCATTTTCAAATCAATAAACGCACAACATTCACACCGACGAAAGACACGCCATCTACACGGGAAAAATGGCTGACCAAATCCCGTCTGCTATTGGGCGAAGCTAGCGCCACCGCATGTTCTTTCCCGCACTTTTAAATAAAACTATAATTTTTATCCAAGTATAGCTAACATCAGGTCGATAATTTAGTGGCTTTGAGTTAAAAAAAATACACTTGGTTAAATCTTTAAGACAGTTGATTAAAGCGAGCAAAAGTATTCTTGAGACAACTGCAATGGTAATTGAAATAATATGAGTTTAGGAGTTATTTAAAAATATTTTTTCATGCAAAACTTAAATGGTTCTTGATTGAATATAAAGCTATCTTGATTAAACCAAAACGTGTTTCGAATTTCAAAACGAACATATTTTTAAAAATAATATTAGGTTTTTCTTGTCTCAACATTGTTAATGTGGGCTTAAAAGGAGTTACAAGATAATTCCGTCAAGAGTAGTTTTAGTTTTGGATATAAACTAGAATTTTTTGTGTATATTTAAGAATTTTGTTCTAAAATATTTGTAACCTTTTTAATCCTCAATTATACTTTTTCAGAATTATAATAAAAAAAAACTAAAACAGTAAGCGATGTTATTGTTGTTTTAGGGACCAACGAAAAATAAAGTCGTTATAGTCACAAATAAAGCATATTCTTTGGCGTGTTATGGCATTTAGCTTTTTTGGATTGGATTAAAAATCAATAATTTTAAAAGTTTTTTCTTTCTCCTAAAAAGTTGCAATTTTTCACATATCAGATTGGAGACGCGCACAAACGAAATTTAAGCGAGGTTTTCTAAGCATCAAAATTGTTTTTTTATTTATATAAAAAACAATAATTTTTACGAGTGTCGTCCGAGAAGGTATATGAGGTAGATATTTTTTTATACAAAAATGTGCGCTTTTTTCTAATATAAAAAATAATTTATTAAATACCCAGTGCCGTGCCTACCGGGTGGTGCACATGCTGCAAAGCACCAGGTCGCAATGAAGCGGAGGCGAAAATTAAATAAAAAAGCGGAAATGCTTGAAATAAAGGGGCGGTAATTTAGTAAAATTTTGGAAAACAATATCATTTAAAAGTGGGTATCTTTTTTTCTGGCCTTTAAAAATATTTAATAGAAAGGAAAAAAGCAATGTCAAATTTAATTCCTTATTTTTTTATTTAATGTACGGTTTTCACGTAAATAAATACCAAATATTTCTTGGCATAGTCGTTTAATATCGCTAATATCCAACTTTACAGTAAATAATATCATCTTCTTTGTATATATATTTAAATAAGAATTAATTTCCTACGCGAAAAATTGGTCAATACGTCAATTTTTCAACTTTTAATTCATATAATGGTTGGTTAAGCAACCTAAGTACCTACTTTTAACCGGACTTTATACTCATACTCATACTCATACTCAATTTATTGTTGTTAAAGACATAATTATGATTACACAGGTCAAAAGTTTAAATATATAAAATATCCTTATAAACTAAAATAAAAGTAAAATACAAATTAGCACAATCTTAAGATTATAACAAACTAACAATTAAATACACTCATATTTGTTATACAATAAAATACATAAAGCACAGAATGACTCTACACTAAATAACTCTACACTAAACTTAATATCACTAACATCATCAACAAAGATTAAAAAATAAAATAAGATTAAAATTGAAAATTTAGGTATTCCTCAAGTGAATGAAATGCATTTGCGAGTAAAATCGTTTTAACCCTAACTTTAAAGTCCTTATACAAAAGGTTGCAAATGCTGAGAGGAAGCACATTATAAAATTTAATTGCCCAGTATCCCGGACCACTCTGACACCTCTTTAGCCTCCAGTATGGAATGACCAGGCTTTCCTTATATCTAGTATTATGATTGTGAACATCCCTGTGGCTTACAAGATAGGCCTCATTACTCTTAATATATAATAGATTGTCATAAATGTACTGACATGGAAAGGTTAACACTCCAAGACGTACAAATGAAGACCTGCAGTCATCTCGATATCCGAGACCAGCCAAGACTCTCACAGCTCTACGCTGCAGCGCAAAAATCCTTGCAGCCTCAGCAGAGTGACCCCAGGCAATCATAGCGTAAGTCATGTGCGAATGAAATATGGCATAATATGCGGTTTTAAGTACCTCATGCGATACATTTCCTGTTAGGCTCCGCAGTACGAATACACTTCGACTAAGTTTTTTGCATAGTTGGTCAACCTGTGGGTCCCAATGTAATTTCGAGTCCAGAACCACCCCCAGAAATGTCACACTCTCGTTCCCCTCGTTAATATCTCCGAAGTCCCTAAGTAAAAAAAAACCATTGATTTAGTTTTGTCTTGGTTGAGAAGTAACCTATTCTGCACAAACCAGTCTTCAGCCCTGTCCCTGGCCTCTAAGGAACCCGTCACTGCCGTCTGAAGACTATCGGCCGCTGTTGAGATTGTGGTATCATCGGCGAAAAGGGTATACCTTTCAGAGATGCTTAAGTTTGGTAAATCGTTGATGTAAACTAGAAACAATATTGGGCCCAAAATTGAGCCCTGTGGGACTCCAATATTGACCAGTCTTTCCTCCGATGAAACCCCAGCCACTCTTACAACCTGACTTCTGTCAAAGAGATATGACTTCATCAGTTCGATACTCTCATCAGAAAAACCATACTTACCCAGCTTTTGGAGCAGGATTCCATGGTCGACGCAATCAAAGGCCTTGCTCAGATCGCACAGAACAACGGCATCAAATTCTAACTTGTGAAAGGACTCAATGACAAATGATATTGTGACGTTGAAATTTTGAATATACATACATATAGGGCCAACTTGACGTCACTTGGGCAAATGTACCATATGGAACTATCTTCTTGGACCATGAGACCGGTGGACTACCAAAACTAACTTTACATTTTTTAAAAACCAACTTAACTTATTTGATTAACTAAATTTAGTACGGGCATATCCCTAGGGATAGCCCGTACGGAGCTTAACTATAACTTTAACTTTATACTTGAATTTACTAACTACTTCTTCTTTGATAAACAATCCCCTTTTAATTTATTTCTCTCTTCTTTAAATATCAAATTTTCTAGTGTTTGTTTTGCATTTCTACGCTACCCAGTTTGTTTAATGTTTTTATTTTATTATTATAAGAGTAACCTAGAAAATTGTTTGATTTATACTTTTTAAACCTTGACACCTCACGTATATTTTTATGTACCAAATTTCTCAATGTTAAGTAACCCAATTAAAATTTAAATTTTCCAAAAATGTATATTTTTAAAATTCCCAAAACGTATACTTTTTTATACTAGGTGTTCACAATATAAGATCTAATATTGCCAGCACTGTATTTTTATTTGCCCTAAACCCAAACTGACTTTCAGTAAAATAGTTGTTTATCTCAAAATAATCAATGATCTGCAGTGACATGCATTTTTCTAAAATCTTGGAGATAATTGGTAGGAGGGATATAGGCCTATAGTTTTCTGGCTGGTCCATGTCACCTTTTTTAAATATGGGAATTATCACTGCTCTTTTAAGAATGGACGAAAAGATGTTTTCTTCCAGGCAAAGGTTAATTAGTTTAGTAAGAGGCAATATGATAATATTCTTTATAGCCTTGATTACCTTAACATTCATCCCAAATATGTCTCTACTGTTTTTGTTTTTTAAGTTATTTATGATATCACGTACTTTGGTAAATGTTACCTGGGTAAATCTAAATTTTTTAATACATTTTTTGTCGCTTATATTATTTTATGGATCTTTAAATGTGGATGGAATTTTACCTGTGAGGTTCTGCGCTATACTCGAGAAATATTCATTAAAAGTAGATGGTGAAACATTTGGGTTTACATCAGAACTTTTAACCCCCTGTGCTTATTAATTATATCCCACATAGATCAAGCTGGATTACTTGAGGAACGTATAATATTATCATTTGATTTAATTTTTGCTTTTGAATTTCTTTTTATATTCTTTTTAAAATCTTTATAAATATTATTAAGATAATCATTTTTATACTGGCACTTAAGGTCCTGTAAAAACAAAGTTGTTCTCTCATTTGCCGTAACTCTTCAGTAAACCAACAGATTTTCTGGGCCTGGTCAGATCTGACTTTGTATTTTTTTCTGGGAAAGATTCACATACAGTATGCAGTTTCTAAAATATTCATAAATTTTGTAAACTTTTCCTCCACAGAAATATCGTTTTCACTTACAAAATTAAATTCACAATGAGACACCCGACCATAGAAGTCAAACAAGCCTTTTCTAGTTATTGGTCTACACATTAGATTACTAAAATTTACTTTGGTAAGCCTCTCACGGGTCACTAGCTCAACAGTCTGTCCCCTATGATCAGAAAACCCTAGGTCACGGACCTTAGCCGTGCATAGCTCTACCTCTGCATCCACAAGGATGTTATCTATACATTTCGCCCCTCTAGTGGGATGAAAAATGGTCGGTTTTAAATTAAAACTTTCAATAGTATCTAAGAATTTTTAGTATTACTTTCATTGGTTAAAAAATAATATTAAAATCTCCCAATATAACAGTTTGCTTACCAGAAGGTACAGAATCCAGTACGCCAACCATGGTATTTAAAAAGGTGTCAAAGTGCCCGGTTGGGCAACGGTATACAGTAAATACATTTATATTAAAATCATTTATACAAACACAATATATTCCTAAACACTTTTCTAAGTTAAATTGACTTACATTAATGACACTAACCTTAAAATTGTTCTTTACAAAGATTGCTGTTCCACCACCACAACAATTTACTCTTGCCGAAAAACTTGGCAGTTTGTATCCTTTTATTCATAATTAAATAGATAAAGATTTGAGTATGCTGAGAAATGATTTTTAGTTTTTACGCGAAAACCATCAATCAAATAAAAAAGTCGAAAGACAAAATGTGTTTAAAACCTAACAGAAATCCAAATTATTATATTGTTTTTGAGGCAAATGCAGTCGCGTACCATTTTTTTGTTACAAAAGATTTACACGTAATCCCTTCCGGACGACACTGACAAAAAATTATTTTTATTTTTTGTTTTCTTGTACGTTCAAAAATATTTTATTATGCATTAAAAACGTCTCCTAAATTTCCAAAAATTATGTCTCCATTCGTAAACAAGTCACTGTAAAAAAAAATGTTATTTTCTAAATTTTAACACCGTCTATTTACAAAAGTTCGACATTTAGCATATATGTTTAAAAAAGTTTTTTTTTCTTATTTTTTAATGAAGAATTACCCCTTTAAGTTTTTCGGAAAAGTTAGTGGACGCCCTGTATAAATGACATTTATGTTTTTTAAGAAATACAATATAAGGATTTTTGCCCTATAAGAGGTTTCTGATTTTAAATAATAAAAAAACAAGAAGTAGAAAACATATATTTTATATTATATTTATATATCTCTCGGATTCATATAAAACACGTAAAAATAATGCTACAAGTTTTTATAAATTTGTTTCCTAAATTCCCTATTTACAGAAATATGTGCGCTTAAAGGACGCCTCTAGAAATCGTTTTTTTAAATAACTTTTATAATACTTGGTATAAAAATATTTTTTAATATAATAAATACAAGTAGAGAATCTTTAAAATGGTTTCCTCGCAAAATATTTGCCTTTAGTAGTTCGCCATGGGCGTACTAACCCTTACACAATAGTGTTAAATATTTTTACACTCTATATAATAAAAAAACAAAATAGGTTTTTTTGTGTAACTTAGATCCTTAGCTAAAAAAAGATAGTCCTGTTAGATGTCGAGAAATTAAAGCGTAAATAAACAAGTTTTTGTTTGGTTGCGTCATCTAAAATTGATAGATTTTCTATTGTGTTCTAAGTGTACTAAGAAAAGTCATAAAAAAGTTTTTTTTTAATTTTCACGAAACTTAAAAATACTGTTGCAGTATTTTAAAGGGTCCCATAATCTTTGATAATAATTTAAGGTAGGGAATACATAAAATAAGAAGCAGCCTTTGTAGAACCGACAAACAAAATTATTAAATACAACCAAAGACAATTGTAGTTTCACTAGACTAGACTCTCAGAACAATGCTAAATTTTTGGTCATCAGTTTGGACGCTGGCTAGGCTGAATTTATAAATCGGCAAATTATACGTACTGTTTACGTGTGTACTTGATGGATACCCGCTTCATAAATTCCACGAAGCGAGCGTCCAAACTGATGACCAAAAATTTAGCATTGTTCTGGGTGTCTATAGTGAAACTATAATTGTCTTTGATACTACCCTATTTAATTAAAATTTTGTTTTTCTCGAAAAACCTTTACTTTATCGATATCGGACAAAGTACCATTTTTTAGCTTAGGGTTTAAGCCATTTAAAAATGTTATTTTTATTCCCTTATTATACAGGGTGTAAAAGTAATTAGTACTATTTTGTAAGAGTTAGTCCGCCCCTGGCGAACTGAGGAAGGTAAATGTTTTACAAGGATACCATTTTAAGAAGTCCTAATTGCTATTTATCATATTTAAAAATTATTTTATTATACCAAGTGATATTATAGTTATTTAAGAAAACCGACTTTTAGTGGCGTCCTTTAAGGGTACATATCTCTGTAAAGAGGGACTTAGAAAAATATTTTATATGAACTTGTTACATTATTCTTTATGTGTTCTATATGAACCCTAAAGATTGTCCACATATTTTTTGACACCCTGTATATCAAAATCGGAATCGGAGCTGTGATCTAGAACTTTTAGCGATTGCCTGTTTAGCAGCTTTATTGATTTGACTATTAAACACTTAGCTTTTAATTTTATGATTCAAAACTGACAGCGAATCAGATTGTCAACTTTCAAAATTAGAAAATAAAATTACGAACAGAAAGTTGGATAAATATAACGCTAATAATACTTTTGCTTAAAAAATAATTGCACTAAATATTTAAATGCTATAGATAGATGCTATTATGGCGTGGTTATAACCCTCTTGTTTATATAGATGTGTATAATTTCAATTGTACTCTATTGGGAATGTATTGAAACCATCAATAAGTAAATGTAAGCCTAATGCCTACCTACATAATTGGAATATTAAGCGTATGAGTGCACCGTAACTATAATATGGTTCAATGCACTGATAGCATTGGGATAAGCCGATCTATTTATTCATTTAACAAATTTGGTATAGCCAAAGACAGGTTTGTTGGAAATATACTGAATGTCTCTAAGAGATCTATACAAAATATTACCGCACACCTCTTTCTCTAAAATAAAACGATATAACACAATTGACTCTAATCCTAATCAACAAATTTTATTTTTTTTTATATATATATAACTTTTTTTTTTTTTGAAGATCAGGTTAAATAGATTTTTTAAGGTAAGAATTCAAAATTACTAACGTTTCTATTGTAAAATGTAGAAGAAGCCACCTGCAGTCCTTTGCTCATGTTTAAATTGCCATAACATTTTTGCCTCGGTATTTTACAGCTGTTAAAAATTTTATTCTCTCATGCCTTTTTGAAATATTTAAAATTAAAGGTTTAATTGCATACTAAAATGTTTCATTGCATTCCTTTGTTTTATCTAAGCCCATCCGGCAGTCTTTAAAATTTGGATTAGGTTAAAGATACATTCAAAAGGCATTTTCTACATATGAGAATTACAAAATATGTCAATTTTAGCTTAAAAAACAGCTTTTCTAGCTATAAATTGACATATTTTGCTATTCCCATATGTAAAAATGTATTTTTAAATATATTTCTTACTTAATTCTATTTTCGCAAGAAGGACTTATAACATTTTTTCCAAGCACCCATAAATTGTTTCCGAGATATAGGGTTTCAAAGTTTCCATTTTATTTTTACTTTGACAACCTATATCTCGCTAATAATTAATTAGTAACATTAGTAAACTGCGTTAAATCATTTTATTTAAGCGCAAGGAATAAATGGTAGTACTTTAGACAGACCTTTAAGAAAAACCTAAATGACCTAAATAAAGTTTGACGAAACCCAAAGAAATTTTTGTGTGTTAGATAAAATATATATTTTTTTAATATCTCAGAAATGGTTGCTCGTAGCGATATTAACTATGTTTTCCTTTTTTGTTTGGAAAATATGAAAAAATACAAGTTCTTTTCTCTACCTTTATTATACAGAGAAACAAAGAAATTATGGCATTTAAAACATTATTACAGGATTGTATGTAGCTTCTTTTACCATTTACAACAAAATCATTAGAAAATTTTAATTTCCCCCGCCTAAAAACATCCTCATTACTAAATTTTGGTAAAAAAATCTTATATTTGAAAAAAAATATTTAAAAATACCTAAAATTAAATAAAAATTTTGACACTCTGTATCACGCCAACGATCGAATTTTCGACTAAGGTACACTGCGTTAGGACCCTTGTGTTTTGGTCCAAGGAATTTGAATAGTATTTTGTGCACCCGGTATAGGTTTTTTTACACGCACAATTTTTTCCTGGTTTTTTTATTTAGGGTGTCTCCAAAAGGTCTGTACAAAATGCTACATTAGACTCCAAAATACAAAGATCTGACGCAATTTACCTTATTTGAAAAGTTACCCGTTTGTGAGATACAGGGTGTCAAATTTTTTATTTAAGTTAGTTTTTAAATATTTTATTTATAATTGTTTTTTTTTAGTATTCTGTATAATGATTTTATTAAACTAAGAAATCGAAATATACTTATATTTTTGCTGTTAAATGTAGAGAGAGCTACGTGGCGTCCTTTGCTTTTGTACAAATTGACATTTTTTGCCTTGGTATATTATAATTCTAGTAAATATAATTATTTTTTTATATTTTTTACAACAAAAAAATATACTTAATAAATATTGCATCAAGCAACAGATAAAACATTTTATTTCACATAAAAATGTCCTTGGCATTCCTTTACGCTTTATTTAGGGCTACCTGCGTTTTTCCAAAATGCCTGTACAAACTGTTACCATAATAATTTTCTTACTCAAAAATACAACGATTTACTTTAATTTGCCTAAGTTAAATAATTGATGGTTTGCGAGATACAGGGTGTCCAAAGAAAAAAAATGGAAAATTTGACAAATTGCATAAGATCGTTGTATTTTGGCCCAAAGAATGTGGTAAAATTTTGTATAGACCTTTGGGTACTACCAGTTGGCCTACATAAACCGTGTATAAATGCAATGGCATACTTTGGTATGGAATAAAAATTTTTATCCGAAATATCTTTTAAACAGTTGCTCGTAGCGCTATATATTATGTATATTTAAAATATAAAAAATAAACATTTTAAACTAAAATTATAATTATTCTAGGCAAGAAAAAAGGTATGAGACCTTTAACCTAAGCAAAGGACTGTAGGGGGTCTCCCTCTATATTTTACGACAAAAACGTTTGGATTCCCCACCCCGAAAACCTTTTAATACTGAATTTGCTAAAAAAAGTCTCATTATAAATAAAACATTTTAAAATAACTAAAATTAAATAAAAACTTTGACACTCTGTATATAAATGAATTTGTAGTCGCATATGAAACAGACCTTTAAGAGACACCTTGTGTATGTTTTTTTAATTTTTATTTTATAATAATAGCCTAAATTGACATTTTTTTGGTTACTGCAAGAAGCTTATTCCGTTGTTTTTTCTTGAATATGTGCTTTAATTACTGCTTAATTAAGCAAATATTTTTACGTTAATGTGAACTGTGGTAAGTTCTCCATCCTGTTAATTGTGAAATTATAAGGTGTCTAAATTTGTAGTTTAAATACATTTCTGTTTTTGATAATTTAAATTCTTACGCTTCCATTATAAATATCAAGTGGAGGACACACTCCGTATGTGAGATCGCTGTCCTACGGTGCCGCAATCGCAATTACCATGGTAGGAAACTTAATTCAAATATTTTTGCACTTTAATTCCAACAAAGTATATAAAAAAACAGCTCACAGTTAAAATTAATCTATTAGTTTTAAACTACCTATCACACAACTGCCAGGCACTACCACCAATAATGGAGGAAAGTAACCAAAAGTGCAATACCTTTTTTACACAGTATATGCATAAACATTATGAATAAAAACTTTTTGTGGTAATAATTAACAATCATAAATTTGTCCTTTATTTTGTAAAAATTTGTAGTAACATTGATTAATTTTAATTAAAAAATCTAAAAAATTAGGAAGGTAGCTAAATATGGAATATGTACTTCAAATATGGAATACTATAAACACCATTCAAAGGTTATCCTAACAAACAAAAAAACTTTTAAAAAGCTTTCGCGTAACAGAGAAAGCAACAAAAATTATTTGCAAATTAGCGCAATTATGGCCCAGAGCCCAAACATAAGACACTAAATTCATGTTTTCCCAATATTTAAAAACAACATGCCACATATTTCCTATCTAGGCTTACTGTCTGTATGAAACAGCGCCACCTCATCATCTGAATCTGACTTAGGCTTAATCTTATTTTTTTTTTTATTTCTTCTCGTTTTCTTTTTAATTTTTTTCTTTGCAAGTTTATATTCTCTTTTTTTTCCTTTTGTTATGATATGATTTTTGTAAGGAGGTGATCTGATGACTGCTGCAACAGATTTTTTTCTTTGGACAATCCACGAAGGCTAAAGCCAAAATACTTAAGTACCGTGGGTGTCATAAGCGGAGTAAGAGGAAGTTTGTTGACACGGGACTTAAATACTTAAAGATTTGGGGGAGAAAAATACAAGGAAACTAGAATACCTACTTCGTTTTAGTATTAGTAATAGTATTAGCCTAACTTAAATTTAGAAATTTCTTGGTAGCAATAATTAGCTACATTTAACAAAAAAAAGTCATGAAACTTGAATAAAAAGGAGTTATCGGTTTTAACTTTTTTGTGGCACATAAGCAATTATTATTTTTCCTATTTATTTGGATGTTAGGAAATTTGAATCTTGTGACTAATTAAAATTTGAATTATAAATCCGGCCTAAGACTGGACTTCCAGTTAAATTTTTAATTATTTTTGAATAATAAACATTACCGTGTGTGCGTGTGATCTTTGTTTAAATTTTCACAACTATAGAAAAATAAATATTTAAATTTGATGTATAAAGTCAAGAAACATGTAATCATGACAGCATTGGTTTTTATGTAAGAAAATATTAATATTCATTATTATTTTTTTTACTGCTGGGTTATTTTAAGTGAAAGATATTATTAAATAACACATAACCTGAAAAAATTGTTTTAATATCTTGTTACTTATATACTTCTTAAACTGATAAAATAATTATTTTCTTATTTTTCTTATCCTTAGCATTAAGGCCAAGTGATTATGTTTAACAAAATGCCAAATCATTTTTAATTTAAAGTAATTATTTTTTTGCTGGAGTTTGGTTCTTTATTTTCGTTTAATTTAATTTAAGTTTAAAGTTTGCTTCGTACGTCTGGCGTCTACACTTACAGATAATAATAATAACCCTTTTCTACGTTTAAAAATGTTTTTTTTTATCATATCGTGTATTATAAAGATGAAATAATAGAATTTATTACAAACTTTGAATTAGTGTTTTTCATCTTTTTTTTATTGCTCACTTGATTTTATTTTAATATAAATTATGCAATATAACGGTAAACTCAACCAAAAATTATATTACCAATAATTTTGCCATTACTTCATTAGTTCGTGTCACTAAATATAAAATTTGACAGTTTGCGAAAAAATTTAATGAAAGATATCAAAAATAAAAAACAATATAAATCCCAAATTAAAATTAAAAAATGTTTACGGTTGTAGAAAAATTGTAATTTTTACTTATGAGACTGCCGATCGTAAAAAAGGTATAACGTATAACTAGAAATTAGCACTTGTTACGTAAATTTTTAATAAAATTATAGTCCATAATAAGCACTGCCCATTTTCAAATAGCACTAATATAAAATTTATAAAAAAATAAATAAAACTGCAATTTTCAGCGACTTTGCTAGGCGCGCAACTAGGATTTAAATTTTTGTTCTCTCTAAAAATGAGACATGGAACCAACACCACACATATACCTGATACCATTTAGTGTAGTGTCTAGAGCATTAAAAACGTTGAAACTGCGGACTTCCCCAATAGTAAATAAGTTAGTATGAAACCTCTTTAATTGTATTGCTGATGAGGTAAATTAAAAAGTCTACCTATTAAAATTCTGCGCTTAAAAAGGATATACGTAAAAGTCCAAGGATATACAAGATACGTCAAAAATAAAAAGTTTCCTATAAGGTGCGAACTTACGTAGACACGCTGTATTATTGGATCAGAATCAAAAGAAAGGAGGGGTATTGGTATTCGGCCATAACTTTTAATCCTAAATAATATTTCTATTTAACATTTTGTTTTATTTTATATAGTTTACTCTTAATGAGTTTTCAATTTTGTGACGTATCTTGTATATCCTTGGACTTTTAACAAAAGTTACAATTTCTAATATAGTTTGGGACCCTGCTGTAACTTTAATATAAAATAAGAAAAATTACAAATAAAAAGTTTAAGTTTGTTGCACCCTTAATGAGCCATACTGTATATTTAAAATCAAAAGCGCAAAATTTTAATGGGTAGACTTTTAAATTTACCTTATTAACAATACAATCCAACAGGTTTTATAATAATTTATTCACTGCTGGAGGAGTCCGCAGTGTAAACTCCCAGACGCTCCACTACATTGGCCTAAAGAGAAAGACTTTGGTATAAAAAATACATTTTGGAATTTGCGAAAAAAAAGTTAGTTTTTTGATTAGCCCACCTCAGACAAAATCAAACTTTTAAAGGATTTAGATTTTACCGACAAATATAAAATTTTATGAAATTATCAATATCGATATTAAAAAAAAACTATAGTCAGTTAAAATTATTTGGGCTCTACAATTTTTTATGCGAGATATTTAAGTGCCTCAATTTACAAGGAAAAGACAGATATTTTAGCGAAATTTTAGATTTGTCAATAAAATTTGATTTGAATTACGAAAACAGTTTTAATTTTGTCTGGTGGGGGATGGGGGGACTAACAAAAAAACTAACATTTTTTCGCAAATTCCAAAATAAAATTTTCTTTACTAAAATTTGCCTCTTACTACCAATAGCATTTGGTATGTATATGGTGTGGGTCCCATGTCTTTGAAAACCCTAGTTGCGCCACTTGACTTTGCCTACAACTCTTTTTACTGACTTTTATAAAACCAAACTTGCAATGAATGTTTGTTCGGGTAAAATTTGTAACTCAGTTTTGAAGCATAAATATTTTACCGATTATGCTGATTTTTGGGTCCCTTAAGATGGCGTACTAAATAGTGTTTTTTATGAAACTCCTACAATATCGATATTAAATAAAAGGGCTTGCTGAGGCTAACATCAATTTTACGCGATCCACCCAAATCTCAACGGTTTTAACCGCGATAATGATTGGTGACAACTTTGACGTTCATATACCTAATACATTAATTAAATGTTAACGCAACGCATTGGTTAATACCGTTTTATAATTAACTGTTTAATTAAAGGGCCTGCCGGAACAACTTTCTAACCGCCAAAAGTTTAGTTTTAAGAAAAACGAAAAAAAGGCTTTTTATATTTTTCCCCAATTAACCAAGTGTTACTTTTTAATTGAAAAAAATATATAAAAAGCGTTTTCTTTTCCTTTTTTTTTAAACTAAACTTTTGGTAGTTAAAACGTTTTTTCGGTATACCCTTTAAATGGTTAATAGTTGTCTAAAATTGATGTAACTCCAAAAATATGATGATGTCAGTCTCAATCCAATATGACGGACTAAGTTTTTTTATGCATTTCTACAATATCGGTATCGAATAAAAGGACTTGCTAAGAATACTAATGTGTTTTAAGCTCTGTTGCTATAATCCTTCTATATTTTAAGTGGACTGGGGTTTTTGAGTTATCATTGCAAATGACTAATCGTATAATAACTTTAGCTAAACTGTTTGAAATTACCCTGCGAACAACCATGCAACAATGATGGAGGTGAATAAAATAACAAACTGAGAAACAGATTCAGCGATAACTCAAAAGTTAAACATAGACTCAAAATAAAAACCTGTTTTTAAAACAAGCCTCTATTCAAATGCACAAGATAAAGTAACTAAAGTATCTTAATTCAATGATTTCTTGACAAAATGGCGAATGTAATAAATTTAATTTTTACAGTTTAATATCTAAAATTGTTTGTGTAAAGTAGCCCTTTACCAAATTTTTACTACTAACATGTTACGTCATTACATAATTAATATGGTATAAAAGCTTTTCGCAAGATTTACCTATGTAGATACACATATAAATTAAATTGTTTTTATAGTTTATTTTGTTTTCTGGGAATATAAAATAGGAAAATTAAACTTTTATACAGGGTATCTCTAAAGGTCTGTACAAAATGCTAACACAAATAATAAGCATAATACCTTGAACCAAAGTACAACGATTTAACGCAATTTACCTTCGTTGAAAAGTTGATCGTTTCCAAGATACAGCGTGTTAAAGCTTTCACTTAATTTTAGTGATTTTAAAATATTTTATCTATTATTAAACATTTTTCACAAAGTTTAGTTTTGGTGGAGTTTCTCCAAGTGGGGAATCAAAATCCACCAATGTTTTTTGTTGTTTAATGTAGAGGGAGCTACCTGAAGTAATTTGCATGTTATTTTTTTCCGATATATTATAGATCTAGCAAACAATTTCCACTCTCTTGAATTTTCTGAATTTAAAAGGTATACCAAGTTAATATTTTTACGAGAAACCGTTTTTAAGATATTTCCTTCAAACTTCACGCTTCATCTGGTCACATTGGTTTCTCTAAAGCAGGGATGCTGAGACCTAAACTATCGGTGATCTAAATGAAAACAATTGAGCGGCAAGCGATCGAGTAGGCGGAATTACACAGATATGCTGCTATAAAAAACATGGTTCACTAGTACCAAGTTAATAATACTCCTGAAAAGTACGTAACTTTTTAAAAGGGGACTCTTTGTTTGACCTCCGGATAGTGCGGACGTGCGTAGAGGACTACAAAGTTCTTCCCGGAGTGGCAGTTAGAGGTGCCGTACGGACGTTTTTACTAGTGTTGAGAAATACGGTGATTTTTCGGTAACCGGTGAAACGGCGACAGTGATTTCTAAATCACCGTGATTTTAAACAGTGATTTCAATCACTGCAGTGACTTGAATATACATAAATATTTAACTAAAAATGGAAATATAAAAACAGCTCGGTGTCTGGCAACGAATACGAATATATTATTTATGCAGCTCTTATCGATTTTCATTGACATGCAGCATAATATTTATTCATTTTATAAAAATAAATATTATGTTGCAAATTAAATTACCAGCAATATTACGAAATCTAGCTTTTTTTGGCTCGTAACTTAAATAATAATTTTTATATAAGGTGTGACAACAACAAGCTTAATGTGGTATATTGCAATATTATTATGTAAAAATAATATTAACTTTTAGGGTTTATACGTGCTTTAAAAAAAATAAAAAACACATTTTTTATTAATCGAACACCATTTTAATATTTTTAACTTATATTCAATTACAAAAAGATAAATATAAAATTAAAAACTTTTTTAAAGCAAAACGAAAACGCACAATAATAAATAAAAATTTTAAATTCTTTAAATAAATAAAAATAAAACAATATATAATTTACTTTTTTCCCAATGAAAATTAAAAATTAGCATTAAAAAGTTTTTCAGCTTTGTTTGCACTTAATTTATTTCTACGGTCGATTAATATTAACCCGGCTTTGGAAAACAGTCTTTCACATGGCTTGGCGGGGCCCGCCACCCTCCACGTCTAAACAATATAAATATCATATTAGCTTAAGTCACTGTTTTCCTTCACATATTATTTTTAAATAATAATTCATAGATATATCATATTTCGATCGGCGCCATCAGCGATCATCCAATGCGTGTGTGTCGATGCCGATTGCAGTATTCGCTTCGATCACTGATCACCGTATTTGCAAAAAGTAAATCACCGATAGCGCCAGTGATTTTCCATTCACCGGTGAAATATCGCGGTTATTGATATATCGTCCAACACTAGTTTTTACCTTCGGGAGTCAAGGAAAGATTCACGCTAAATTGACGGCATCTTTCTTCTCGATCTAAGCGTGTGAGCGAAGATTCCTATAAGCTGATGGTATCCTGTTTGGTGGTGAACACGAGGTATTTCTCAAATGGCGGGAAATAGATGGGCGTGTCATGGGAACTGTCAGTAGTGAAAATAAAGGTTATACGTAACACCAGTAGCAGGTCTTGGTTTGACAGCCGACAATTTATGCATTGCATCGATTGTAGAATTATTTTTGTTTTCTTTTGGAATTTCTGGGAGCTACGAGCGCGATCATCCAGATTTTCCGCCGACGAAGCCCTGAAAAGCATAGTTCGGAAGGGGAGAGTGGTGGATTGGACCTGAAGGGACCAAAACCAAGAAAAAAATAGAATAGAATAATAACTTTTTTAAAAGGGGTCTTTTACCCACCATTCGCCAGATTATGCGAAATATTTTTAATAAATGTTGCGCCATCTAGCTTTTTTAATAATACTTTCTTAAAATGGTAGGTTCATTGCCAAGCGCGTTCATGAAAATATGCCAATTATCCGAATGTACGGTTAACGTGACCTTTAAGCCGGCTGTCCATAGAGCGGTTTTCCGCTCGCGGATAATAATTCAGCGATGTGATTAGTTAGTGCAAATTTAAAAGCTTTTCCCGCCATTTTCGTCGCAGATCCGCTAAAAAGTTGGGATGAAGTTATCTCTTTTGCGTTTTTCACTAAATTGTGCGGAATTTTTAAATTAATAGCCAGGAACCAGAACCTTAAATTTAAAATGGATCTTTAACGTCTTGTCTTATCTTCAAGCAACAACTCATTAAGCTCATCAACAAGTTCAATTGAACTAGTTGATGAGCTTGATGAGTTGTGGCTTGAAGATAAGACAAGACGTTAAAGATCCATTTTAAATAAAAGAAGTGTTGACGACACTAACTACACCTATTTTAATTATTTACTTCAGTATGATGTTTGGCGAAAAAAGATATTTATCCTACTTTCAATTCTTATATTTTGTAAAAATAAGTTTTTATTGTAATTAAAAAGAAAAAAATTAAAATTTTACAAACATTTCAAGTACTAACACCCCTATTTTATTTTATTTTTAAATTTTACACTAAAATCTTTTTCTAATGACGTATCACATCATATTGTTATTCGGATGTCGTTAATAAATGATCTGGGGCTACTATCTTGAAAATAAACAATATGTTGTGTATGTCATAAGAAAGAGATTTTAGTGTAGAATTTAAAAATAAAATAAAATAGGGGTGTTTCTATTTAAAATGTTTGTCAAATTTTGAATTTTCTCTAAATAATTACATTAAAAATCAAAATTACGAAATCTAATTTATTAAAGAAAATAGAATATACCTGTAAAAGTAAAATAGGTTTTTTTTTTATTTTTACAGCCTACTTAGCAAAAAAATATATTAAAAGCAGAAATAATGGTGGTACTTGACTTTCTTTAAAAAGTTTCTGTCCGACATTAAAAAAAAATAGTATGATATATCTTTGAAAAGACAATTTTATACATATTACAAATATAGAAAAATAAGTAGGTACTTGTATTTAAAATAAACAAAAATTAAGTATTTCCGGTTAAACCGGAAGTGATTTTGAGGGTCATGATAATAACAAAAAATGTTAATTGATACTGTAAAATTTTTATTAGTCTCTCTTAAAAACCACAAAAAGGTTGGGGGGGGGTAACAGCATCCTATGTCACCCGATATATAATAAAGGGCTATCCTGCCCTTGAAATGATATAATAAAAATCAAGATTACCTTTAAAAATATAAATGAATTATTTAAAAAAAAATAATTAATAAAATTTAAAAAAAAAAAACTTACAAAGATAAGGTTGCAACCCCTTAAAATAGGTTTAAGGTCTTTAGGTCTAAATTATTTTATAATAATCCTATCATAAAATAAGTTCACGTTAAATTGAGCTAAAACGCGATTCGCTGCCGTTTTTAAATATTTGTTTTGGAAAAAAGTTGCATATAGAAAAGTTTTTAATGATCCAAAGATTATCGGAAAGTTAATTGAATTTTGGTAATGTTTATAAATTAACACATTAAATTTCCACAAAATTACAAAACCGTAAATATAACCACTTTTCGATAGCCTTTGGATCGTTTTAAACTTTCTATATCAACTTTTACAAAACAAATATCTAAATAAATAAAAGTTTAAAATGTTTAATATATTAAATGTTATAATTATTATATTTGCCAATATCTATGAGGCAAAAGTTATGAAAAAATAGTAAAATGCACCCACGCTTTTTACTCTGAAGTGACAATATTCTTTGTAATGAAAAATTATTTTCTAATTTTTAGTTCGGTTGCATATAAAAGCGTGTTTTTTAGTTTTTTTAAACTATTATTTATTTTTCATTTTTAGTTCGATATGTCATGTATGTATGTATGTATGTAATAAATGCTCCAGTTTATTCACTAAAAAATTCCTTCGCCATTTTGTCAAGAGTAGCTAAAGTTCCTGAGAACAGTTTGGGATGTTGCCAAAGATGGCAACACAGGTGTTGTTTTTATAATATAAAAAAATATCCTGGCGATCCTAACCAGGATAACGGGATACTGTTTGCAGATTATTGCATTGTCATGGGTCCTTAATACGTGTGCAAAGTTTCAAAGAAATCGAATAGCTGGAAGTTGGTAAAATTAGGCTCAAAGATTCCGTTACATAGATAGATGGATAGTTACAACCCTAGTTAATAAAAGCGTGTTAAAAACGGCGTTTTAGCTCAATTTAACGTGTACGGCATCCTCTTAACGAGTCTGCCAGAAGTGGACTAATTCCTTGGCCGCGCATCAAAAATGTAAAAACTTTCCTATAACAACTGATGATCTGAAAAGTCAGATCGAACCCGTAATTTTGCCGTAATAGTTGCTCTGCTACTGCTAAACAAAAATAGTAGGTAAAAATAGCTGCATGCTATTTTAATAGCATTATTATTTTTTGTATAATTTTATACATATTTCTTACTTATCGATTAATGAAAAATAGACCGTCTTTTGGCCGTCTTATCAATGCATACATAGAAAATATTTAAAAATCAATATTTTCTACTAACACACCCAAAATACATCTGTTAAAGGTAAGTGCAATTGTATCCCTGCATTTAGTGTACGCGATCACTATTCCCAGTAGTTAATCGCAATATAAAATGGCATCAAATAATAATCGAATCCCTAGATTTGCTTGATAGTTCGGTCGCTCGGTCTGCGCCGCCATCGGCATCGCCAGTCCGCCTTTCCGGTCTTGCCGTGTATATTAATTGCGACACAATATATTTAAATTGCATATAAGTTGAACATTATATTCACCAGATAGCACTTAAAAAAAGGGAGCAATTTATCAACTCACCTCTAACAAGCAGTAAAGAGCTTTAACTCTCATTCATTTCTGTATAATATTTTTTTTTGTTTTTTGATTCCCATTTTAAAAAATTTAAATTAAACTACATTTCTAAGCCAATTTTTTTTTAAATTAACATAGGTCGAAAATGCTTTGTTTTAGGTACCTACCAGGGTGTTAACATAAAAAATAATAGGGTTTTTAATAATATCTTAAATATGCCTTACTAGATTTAAGTAAAATGGCTGTGGTATTTGTTTTAATAGGAGGTTAATTAAGTCCCAACCAAATTTTCATGAGACCTGTGGCGGCTCGGGACGCATCTCTTAGCTAATATTATTGACCAAATGTACGCCACTGACTTTTCTTTGCAACTTTCATGTATTTTCCGGTTAAAATATCTTAAAATAAAACTTTTTATATTTTGTTATTGTTACGCAACTTACATAGTTTGGTTTTTTAAAGACAAATTCGCTAAATTGCATATTCCTGGACCATACAAGAAACATAAGGGGCTTTTTATAATTATGTGTAATAACTTTTTTTATCAATTATAAAACCACTACTGCAAAACTTAATTAAATAGGGTGTATATTTAGTCAAACAAATTTTATTAAAAAAGTTTTTTGAAAAAATTTACACCCTGTATCAAGAACTTTAAGAATCCATGTTTATTCAACCGTTTTTTTTTTAATTTAAATTGGCTTGGAACTTTTTTCTTACCTCAATTGGAAAATACATGAACATTCATAAAAAATGTTTTTTTTATAAATTATATTTTTAACTTTAATGGATGTTATATTTTATATGCCAATACCTTTTCCAGAAAATGAAAATGTTTTCGCCAGTGCTTTTACCTCGATTGCTGGTTACTGTATTTGAACTAGTTAGTCCTGCAGAGCAAAGAATTTTATCGACTGTTATTTACTTTATTACTTTTAAAAAAGACCTTTAATAGCTTATATACCTAAAGCAATTACAGCCACATCAGCTGTCAAAAAGTTTAGATTACTCTCTTGAGTCAAAAGATACTTTTCTTCTTGTTAGCCGTTCACTGTTTATGTGTTTCAAACCAGACCTTACTTGAACTGTTTCCACACATACGAAACAGACTTTTAAACAAGTTTTGAAAATTCTTGATATACATATGTAGGTACATGCAGAGTTATTTTTAAGTTTAAATATTTCTCCTAACACAGTATAAAATGCAATAAAATAAGAACATTTTTTAATAAAATTATGTTTAAAAATGCTTTCTTTCGGAAATACAGGTTGTTAAAGTTTTAAGATAAAAATGACCTTTTTATCGTAACTTTCCTACTACTCCAGAAATGTCCATAAAATTTGGTACACTTTTTTAATTATTACATTTTATTCTTTGCTGTAAAAGTTAAAAAAATTACCAGTGGCGCTCGAACAAGATTTATATTGAATTTTTATCAAGAAAAAAATAATGCGCCACTACTTTTTCCTCAAATTAATAATATTTTTAAAATATTTATTAAGATTGGAGGTAATTCGGTTTCCTGATATTTTTAAAACGATAAACTACTTTCGTTTAAAAAAAACATTTTTATGCACGGCAAAATCGCTAAAATCTGATATCGTGTTTCGTATGTAAAATTAGTTTTTGTCCAATTTGTATTAAAAAAGTCAGAAACGTACATTACTACAATTTAAACCTAATAAAAAAATAGTCACCAGTTATAATTAATAAAAATATTTTACATACAAAATCATATCAGAATTTAGCGATTTTGTCATACATTAAAAAACCGAAAACCGTTCGTCCTACAAGAAAATAACAAGGAACCAAATTAACTTCAAAGTAAATGATTTTTTTTAAATAATATTAATTTCAAGAAAAAGCCGTGGCGTATTATTTTTTCTTGAAAAAATTCAATACAAATCTTGTTCGAACACCACTGGTGCATTTTTTTCTTAGCACTTTAACACCCCGTATTTTAAAAAGAAAGCATTTTTAAACAAAATTTTAATTGAATAATGTTCTTATTTTTTGCAAACTACAGACTGTGCACGAATTGGGTTAACAAGAGAGGACAAATGGAAAAAGAATTTTATTTTTCGAAAAAAGTCACTTATAAAAAGTTTTGCTTGTAAAAAAAAATAGATTCACTAAAAGAAAATGTCAATTTTGTATACAGGGTTTGCAAAAACCTAAAAACCATGATTGTTCTTCAAGAGTTAACTACCTTTATGTTTTATTTTTAATCAAAATATCATTTAAAAAATCTTATTAAAGTTACAGGGGTATCGAAAAGATTCATGAAACTGATTGTGAAGTTATCAACAATAAATAATTTTAAAAATTTTTATAATTAAATGACCTAAAAAGCTTTTATTATTTGCTTTTCAAACACCTGCTTTCTCCGAATTCCTAAAAACATATTTTTTACCTGTAAATGCCAGTTTTCGTCAAATTATGAATTTAAATAAAATTTTGTAATATTGTTTTAATCGATTACAAACATGATTTTAAAAAGTTTCTTTTGACATGTTGCTAAAAAATAAAAATTACAGTTAGTTTACTCAATCATGTTTTTAAGTTTTTGCGCGAACCCTGTATAAAAAATCAACATTTTCTCTTGGTGAATACTATTTTTTTACAAGTAAATATTTTTATGAAAAATAACTTTTTTTCGAAAAATTATATTTTTGGTCTATTTGTCCTCTTGTCAACTTCATCCGTGGACAGTCTGTTTATTGTGTTAAGAGGAATATATCAACTTAAAAATAACCCTGTATACAAAAGTTCCTTCTAAAATGTTTCTTTTTTACACCGATGTTCTAAATACTTATGTTTCGTATTAAATTAGAATATGTTAATTTTTCAAAAATATCTAATACGTTAGTACTTAGGCATAGCCTGTGTGGACTTCCACAGAATAAATAGAGCTGCATTCATTTACTTTAAAATTAAACCAGCGTTTCCTAACCTCTGGTCCCCGGACTCCTAGGGGTCCGCGAGCATGTATTAGGGGGTCCGCGGTGTTCTCTGTGGACGTTTAAATTAATGAATAAATGTCGGCCATCATGCACGCACCGGTAAATACTTTAATAAATTGTCCTAATTTAATTGTGTTTTTTATTAAGAGGGTCCTTGAAATTGTGCTTGTTTTTCTAGGGGCCCGGGGACTGAAAAAGGTTAAGAAACGCTGAATTAAACTATTTACTTTTCGGCTTCTGGTACCACTATTAAAAAAAGAAATACAAAAACCTAAATTAGCTTACAAACCTGGCACTAGTCAATAAAAAAAGTAACCGATTTTACACTGGGTCTCTACGGGGGAGTTCTGTACATTTTTAAAATACCGGGTGGTGCGTCGCTGAACGGAGCATTGGACATCGCATGTAAATTTTAAAGGGGTTAATTATTGGCTCCACTGTACAGGGTGTCCCAACGATAGAGTAAAGTAAGTTTGCGCCTAACTAGTATTATTTGTAATAAAATCATACTGGCTTTGGGGTACGGCAAGTAAAGGCGCACATTTTAGAAATATTTTTGGTTATACAGGGTGTGCCAGAAAAGTAGGGCATACAAAAGTATGATTTTTTTAATGGAACACCCTGTATATTTTTGCATTTTTGGATTCTACGTGTTGATACAAACATTTTTTATTATATAATATATTAGCTAAAAATGGATAGTTTTTGAGATATTTGCATTTAAAGATAAAAATTGGCATTTGCAAGGTGTCTATAAAGTGGCAGTTTCTCCGTTATTCTGTAATTAAAAATTTTGATATTTGGCAGAAAAAATGAATAATAGCATGTTATCCTTCAGCCCCTAAAACATTTGAAGTTTTTCATACAGGGTATTTGTTATAAACGTCCAAATCCGCAAATATTCAATTAAAAAATCTCAATTTTTTAAATGGCACACCCTGTATATTTTTATTTTTTGAATTTAAAATTCAAAAACCTTTAATTTGAGTTATATATATGTCCTATACCTATCTTTAATAGTTTTCAAAAAATTTCGATATTTCTAAATTGCTATTCAGTACCAGAACTAGAACTCAATGAAATACTGATGAGTCGCGGTAGCTATGAAAAAACAACTTCGAAAATAAAAGAAAAATGCATGTATCATTTAATTTTCCCGTGAAACAAATCTTATCTTTAGGCAGTTTTCTTCATCTAAATTTTCTATTTTTGTAATTGATTATGGATTTTTCTTTAAACGAGTTAATTGATATGATTTACGTGTTGGGCGAGGCTCAAAAAAACCCTCTGTTGGCCCAAAGAATTTACAGAATGAAGTATTCCGAACGTCGGATACCCAGTGCTAGCAGCTTTCAAAATGTGATGGAAAGATTTGATTCCAGTGGTAGCGTTGCATATCCTAAGCGTAAAGTTGTTAACAAAAATGCAACAAATGAAGAAAAAGAACTACATATATTATTAAGTATTCAAGAAAATCCGCAAGTAAGTAGCAGGATATTAGCAACGTCATGTGACATCTCCAAATCAAGTGTAAACCGAATAACACTTAAACATAAGTACCACCCATACCATATTGAACTTCATCAAGAACTACGCGTTAGTGTTCATCAGGGGATTTTGAAAGGCGAGTTCAATTTTGTAACATTATTAATCAGCATTTGGAATTAGATAACAATTATCTATGCACAGTTATGTTTTCCGACGAGGCAACATTTAAAAGCAATGGCTCTGGAAATCGGCATAATATGCATTACTATGCTACTGAAAATCCATTTTGGCTGCGGGTGGTTCAAAATCAAAATCATTGGTCCTTAAATGTGTGGTGCGGTATATATAGTAATAAAATTATCGGTCCCTATTTTTATCCCTATCCCCCTTATCAGGCCGCAGCTATTTAAATTTTTTGCGTGAAGAATTGCCAAGATTACTGGAAGATATCAACTTAAATGAACGTGTATATATGTGGCTGCAACACGATGGTGCACCTCCTCATTTTTATCTTGACGTCCTGGACTTCCTGGATAGGGAATATCCAGAAAAATGGATAGGACGTGGAGGATTTATTTCGTGGCCACCAAGGTCATGCGATTTAACTCCATTGGACTTTTTTTATGGGGATACGTAAAAGACAGGGTATATGTGGATAAACCAACTACAACGGAAGATATGAAAAACAGAATTCGAGAAGCTTGCCGTACAGTGACACTTTTAATGTTAACAGAAGTGAGAAGCAATCTGCGAAAAAGGATAAATATGTGTATTCAGCAAGAGGGCCGTCTGTTTGAACATATATTAAGGCGTAATAATTAATAATTCTGTAAATATTTTTAAATAACAAGTTTTTTGATGTTATTCTAAGAAAAACTTTCAATAAACTTTTTTGTTAAGGCCTAATAATGGAGATAAAATTCCTGGAAGACCAATGAGTTAGAGAGAGACAAGGTCTCTTTCTAGCATACTGCTCTTATGGAAACCACTAAGTTCTATAGCTCCGTTATTAGACCTTAACGAAAAAAGTTTATAGGAATTTGTCTCCTTAGATTTGCATTGAAAATCCCTTGTTTTACAAATTTATATTATTCACAAATGTAATACCCTAAGTTTGGAAACACCCCGTATTATTTAAATAGTTTCATTGATATATAATAGGAGTAATATTTAATAAATACGTAAATATTTTTGATTTACATGAATTTTTACTTTATTTTTTCTTCATTTTACCTGCCGTCATCCACGCATTTTGAATATCAAATTCAGAAAATTCTAAATTTTTTGAAAACTATTAGAGATAGGTATAGGACATATATAACTCAAATTAAATGTTTTTGAATTTTAAATTCAAAAAATAAAAATATACAGGGTGTGCCATTTTAAAAATTGAAATTTTTTAAATTGAAAATTTGCGGATTTGGACGTTTATAACAAACACCCTGTATAAAAAAATTTAAATGTTTTATGCGCTAAAGGTTAACACATTATTATTACTTTCTTCTGCCAGATATCAAAACTTTCCATTGTAAAATAACGGAGAAACTGTCCTTTAATCAACACCTTGCAAATGCCAATTTTTATATTTAATGTAAATATCTCAAAAACTATCCATTTTTATATAATATATTATATAACAAAAAATGTTTGTATCAACACGTAGAATCCAAAAATGCAAAAATATACAGGGTGTTCCATTTAAAAAATGATACTTTTGTATGCCCTACTTTTCTGGCACACCCTGTATAACCAAAAATATTTTTAAAATGTGCGCCTTTACTTGCCGTACCCCAAAGCCAGTATGATTTTATTACAAATAATACTAGTTAGGCGCAAACTTACTTTACTCTATCGTTGGGACACCCTGTACATTTTTCAGAAAAGAAATAATTTTTAGAGAGACCAATCTGACAAACCCTTGTGTCAATTTAAAAAAATAAGAATAAGCGATTCTTGTAGGTGTTATTCAACTACCAAAATTTTCGGTTGAGGTTAAACCAAACAAGCAACAGCCACCAGCAAAAAAATTGTTATAAGACTGTCACTAATTTATTGACACTTTTTCTCATGTCAGTGACAACATTCATTTTACAGACAGATGCCTTGCTTTTTAAAAAGGCACTGGCTAAACGACCGCCGGCGGTTTTGATCAATTGCAAGAAGAAAATCGCCGACGGCAGTTTTTTTATTTATATATGTATGTGGAAACCGCCAAAATTCAAATTAACTTGTAATTTTCGGCAGTTTTTACTTATTTTCTCGGTAAAAGCCGCCGTCCAGCGGTTTTGCTTATAAAAACTATGGAAAACACCGACAAATAGTAGAAATATTTAATATTAAATATTTTTTCTAAACTTTGTGCTTTTCTTTCGTGACTTAGTTTTCGTAGTTTTGTTTTCAGTTTTCAGAACAGATAGTGTCCTAGGATGTGTGTTTCTAGAGGACAAATGGACCAAACATTTTTAAAATTTTAAAGGCATTATGAGAAAACTGGTCGCATGGTCCAAAACTAAGAGATACCAAATGTTTTTCTGATTGGTACAGGACAAATTAACACTAAAAATATGAATAATAACCTAGAATGAAGTACTTTTATTATTAAATATAGAAAAAAAGTAAGGTTATTTCTTGTCCCGGAAGTGGGAACAACTTTGATTTTAACCAAATTTTGTATTCGGTGGTTTTTTGGGGCGCTAAATACGAATCCAAAAGAATTTTTAGCCAAAAACCTTTCGTTTTCAAGATATCCATCAAGACAGGTTAAAAACAAACTATCCGTATTTTTATTATAATATTTGCCCCTTCTTTTTGCACATAATTCCTGATTTGAAGCTACAGTGGCACACAGTAGTTGATTTTTATCTTTTGAAACCCGTTTTTTTTTATGTAGTTTACACTTCTTTTGCATTAAAAGCTTATTTCAATTATTAATTTACACCGCAGGAGGCGTGTATATAATATGGTGTCCGCGTTTTTAAAGTAAACCTTTTTGCAATTTATTTGATGAAATCTGTAAAATACATGGAAAAACGGAATTGTGTGCAAAAGAAACGCTTTTGGCTGAAAATTCGGATTGGTAATCAGCGCCCTAAAAACCCCCGTATACCAATTTGTACAAAATTGGAGTTGTTCTAACTTCTGGATCAATATATAACCTTACTTTTTTTGTTCTATTTTTTAAAAAACCATCCATATTCTTAGTTATAATTCGCCCTATACCAAGCGAAAAACATTTGGTATTTCTTAGTTTTTCATAATGCCTTTAAAATTTTAATAATGTTTGGTCTATTTGTCCTCTTAAAACACGCATCCTGAAACATACTATCTGTTCTAATAACTAAAAACAAAACTACGATAAATAATTGATTACTACTGCTTTTCTATTTTCCGGCGGTTTCCAATGGTTTTTATAAGCAAAACCGCTGGACGGCGGCTTTCGCAAAGAAAATAGGTAAAAACCGCCGGAAATTACAAATTTATTTAAATTTTCGGCGGTTTTTATATAAAAAATAGAAAAAACTCCGGACGGCGGTTTTCTTATAATTGATCAAAACCGCCGGCGGTCGTTTAGACAGTGCCTTTTAAAACACATGTTAAATAACATTGTTGGCGACAGTGTCGAGTAGCAAACTATGTCCTTACTTGCTACTCAACACTGTTATCAACCATGTTATCTAATATGTTTCTAAAAAGCAACAAGTAATTTTTTTCAACACGTATCAGCAACAAGTTTTTGTAACATGTTACAAGTAAGGACACGGCTTTAGATAACCTCACGCAATGTTGTCCGATTTCCATTACCATAATTTAGTAAAAACCTTAATTTGGCAACGTCGCACCATTGTATTACATATTACTTTTAATATTATGTATGATTACAATACTCAAAAGTTTTTGATAAAAAATTTTAATCTAAAAATCTTATTTGTTGGAAAGGTCATCTCTATATCCTATATATCTATCTATATTATTTTCTCAGTTAAAAAGGAAATTCTAAAAAGGTAATTAAAAAATGAAAATGTACCTGTACAGTAAACAAAAGTTAAGGAGCCAAAATATTGCTGTCATGGCTATCTAGGTATGCCACTATTTGCACATTTTGAGCTATGCTGGTCTATTCCTGAATTTCACAGTGTAACATGCAAAATTAACGAAATGTCGCGTAAAACCCTGTTTGTTAAGAGAGATTATGTTGAAGTCGACTGCGACACTGGGTATTGGAGCTTGGAGAATCGCAGGCCTGTAAGGAAAATTGGACTTTGTACATGCAATCTATAGATATTCCAATCTTATATCCATTTTATGTGCCTATTAAGTAGCAAGCTAAGTTAAAGTTTTTGAAATTTTAACAAACATTTTTTTCAGAAACCAGTTACGCCAAGTGAGCCGCACAAGTATATCCTGATACTAAGTTTTATTATTTGCATTATTTTGACGCTGTTTACGACGGTTTGTCTGGGAGCATCATGGTTTTTTATTAAGCGATCTTGTCTAATAATTTTGAAACTTCAATGCTCACTATCAATATTTTTTGTGAAGTCCTTTTGCGGTAGCCATTTTAACGGAACCACCACAGGTAAGTTTACGCCACTAAAAAAATTATTACGCTTAAATTAAGTAAAAATAAATACAAGCAATACACGTTCAGAAAAATAAAAAGGTACACAGGCAATGCGGGGAAAAGAGATGGTCTAACGAGTAAAGAACACTATCAGGTAGATATTATAGAAAGAATGCCGGCATGTAAAAAAGATTCCACTTTGTTGTTGCTTTTATTTGAACGTGTACACTTATTTATTAATGTTTGATTACAAGTTTAGGTAATTTTTTTAAATTTTAAAGTAGTAGTGCAGGATGCTATTATCATATATAATTTAAACGGTAAAATACCACTTTTTGTGTTTGATATTTTCTTTTTCTAGTCCATATAGTAATATCCTAATTTATCTGTATCTCTTATACTTGATTCGCTTAAAAAGGAACTTCCCTTCTAGAACAAACAAAAAGACGCCAAAACAAAAAACGAACGAAAATACAAAAACCAAAAAGCCATGTTCCGTGAAAAAAATGGCTATGCTTAGTGGAGGTCAGAGTTTTTCTACTGCTAGCTCCTAACAAAAATGCAAATCACGGTACTCTACATTTGAATATTTCTGGTCTATTTTACAACTCCGTATCTTTTTAACACAAAAAGAATTTTTAAACTGAGACTAACAATAATGAAATTATCATTAGTTGTCAAAAATAGGAAATTTGAGACCAGGTGAATAGATTTGTTAGTGGTATTTAGATATGTAGGTAATTTAGTTAAAATTGATGAAAAGTTTATTGTCAATTGGTGGCTAAACGGTGGGGTTAATCGACATTAATAAAGAGTACATTATTTTTTGAGTTTTTGGTCATCGTTAAAATAGCACCCTCGGCTTTGCAATTTATGTCAAAACTAAAAAATTAAAAGTATTTTTATTCTAATATTGTATTGATTCGTGTGCCAAATGTCAACTAGATTGGTTGTAAAATAAATGCAAAAAACAGGAATAAAAAATTGAACTCTTAACCCCTCTAACTTGGTAACAGGAAGATTTTGACATTTTTTCAAAGGACTTACAAACATTATTTTACATTGCCGAAAGACCCCTTTAAATTTCCTAACGCATTTTTCAAACACCCTGTATAGGTTATATCAGTATTGCCTGCAAGAAAAAAATACAAAAAGAAAATACTACAAAATTACAGTTTGAGAGGTGGTAACTTGAAAACCAGTGACATTTTGAAACATTTAAATAAGGCTGCTCCATTATTTTAATATGTGAAATTACCACTTTAAGTTTTGTTATCAATATTTAAATCAAATCAATGTATAATATTATTTTATACATTTATTTAGACTTGGTCGTATGAGCGAGTAAGTATCAAAAATTATATTATTATTATTCTTATGGATTTTTTTCTTTTGTAGAATCATGTTCAGAAGAAAATGCTGATTAAGATGATTCATGATGCCAGCTCGAATTTTGGTCAGAATTTTTTTAACCGCAATTATTTTACAATTAGGGCAGTTTTTTTGCATTAAATTTTATTCTGTTTTATTTTTTGTCTAATTTTT